>VDFB02219904.1:0-18849 GCA_007258455.2 Sequoia sempervirens
GATATATGTAGGACACATCACTATACTCAAGAAAGGCTATTTGAAGGATGAGGTTACCAAACCAATCTCTTCGTTGAAGGGAGGGCCATCTTACCAAGTTTGGTAGATGTGTGGGGGATTGAAGTAAGTCCATGGTTGGCGAAAAAGTGCTTGAGTGATGCTTCTCCTCATGCAATTGGCAACCAAGATTTGGGAGAAGGACGTTTTGGACCATTTGTATTTCTAGTTCATGTAACCTTGTTGAAGATATATGTATGTAGTCGTGTGTCCATCTATATGGAAATTGTAAATGTGAAATGTTAGCTTGAATATATTTGTGTAAAGTGAATTCATACATATTGATGAGTCTAGTTTATGGTTTAATTTTGGTAGAATTTATGATCTATTTGCTGAAGTTGTCATGGACCTTGATGTTTGAATGTTGATATTTCCTCAAAACTATAGACATTGGGCCTAAGTTTATTTCTACAAATCTTTAATGACATTGACATGTTATATGGACTATATGTGTTAATTCTACATGTGGATTAATGAACGTTCTTTAAGATAGTTATAGATATACAATTATTGTGTGTACTAATATTGCCATGCAGATATGATTAGAGGCCTGTGAAATGGAGGAAGACTCTGACAATTGTTCATTAACTGTAACGGTCAACAAGGTGGCCATTCAAAGGTCAATGGAGGGAAGACTCTCGATGACAAGAGATTCCTCATTTAAATCAAAGTTGTAACTGCCTTGTAAATGGTCTTTATTGTTGTTGAGCGAATATAGGTGTTATTGTTGTGCTAAATCTGCATTAAGGCAGCATGCTTGACCAGATTTCGCGCATGTGTAACTGCCTCTCCACTTTTCATGCTTTCCCTAAAGTGGCATCCTCCTAATCTATTGGAGTTGACCGCCTTGCTAGGTGATTAGTTAGTAGCTTCTTTTACTATAAATAAGACCTAGCTACTCCTTCTCAAGAGGTTGCACTATCTAATGATGTACTCACATTCTTAGATTTTTAGCAATACAATCATGATGCTCTATTGTACTTGTGTTTTCCCATGAATGAAATGAGTTTATAAGTTTGTGCACCTGAGTTTACATTTGTCTTAAGGGATACTCATCTTGGTGAGCATTTCATCCTTTAGTTTAATTTATTTTAGCTATTACTCTCTATTCAGTAATTAGTTAAGAATCTGGCACTGACTGTTCCTGCAGCCACAAGAATTCCATTTTGTGATTGTTCCTGCAGCCAAAGCAGACAAAATAGTTTCCTGTTTGTTTGCTCAGATTTTTATTTTTGTCATGCATTCCAACTTAGTATATAGTTGTTGGTTGATGTTCAACATTTATGTTATTCCTTTCCAAGCAATTTACTTTTAGCATTGTGTCTTTCTTAGCCGTAGAATGAAAATGGCTACTTTGGATCCTTAGTGCACATACTGTGCTGGCCCATTTCAAGTTCACGTCCCTAGGTTGACAAGTTAAATGCACCTTCATGATGGTTGAAATGGCTATTTAGTTTAGATTTCCAATCTTTGAATCACAGTTGTAAGAGCTTAGTTGTTAAATCATTGTTGGAGGCCAACATTTATGGCACCGTTGCTAGGGATGGTGTCAAACTAGGAGTTCTTTGGAGTCATTGATAGTTTTTCTTGTTGTAGTATTTTTGAAAGTTGTTCTTAGTATACCCCTCATTTAGGAAAGTAATGATCCACTATTCTTTTTCCAATTCTTTGTGTGAGCTGGTTGATAGTGAGTTGACACTGCATGCATAGAGGAAGGAGGAGAAATGCTCATGGGAGATTCCTTCCTAACAATCTTGATCCATTCTAGCTAGTTGAATATCAAAATCTGCCAAGAGAAGAAGAAGAAGATCCACACCCCTTTGTTGATGCATTTCCTGATCTAACTCGCTTTGAAGTTTTCTCTAAAGATCAAAATCTGATTGAGAACCCCTTTGCTTTGGAACTACATCAGGCAGGTATGGGTGATGCAAATAGAAACAAACCTAACCAACTGAATTTTACTTTCCGCATTGCTCATCAAAATGAAGTAGACAACCTCAAAAATATCCCTACTTCAGTCCTTCCTAAGTTCATAGAAGATCCTGATACCTCCTTACTTGAGTTTGACATACTCTGTAGGAGTTATGACTATAACACCGATGCCCATAGGCTCAAGCTATTTCCTACCACTCTGAAAGACACTGCATTAAGATGGTTCATGATCCTAGGTAGAAATATTGTGGAGACATGGGATTCCATGAAGACAAAATTCCTTGAGAAATACAAGGAGTATTGCAGGGGCAGTGACATGAGAGGAGATGATATTTTTAGGATGCAACAAAAGGAAGATGGGAGCTTGGAGGATTACATTGCAAGGTTTTTGTTTTGCCTACAAAAATATCCACACCATACACTCAATGGAGACTCACAAAAGTTGCTTTTCGTGAGAGGAATTAATGACAACTGTACTGATGCCTTGGATCTGATGGGAGGAGGAGATATCTCCCAAGTTCCTTGGAAGGATATCAAGAAGATATGTCAGAATACTCTAGGGCAGCTTCAAAGAAAGGGAGAGCTTACCAATCTTCTATGGGTAAGTCATCTACTAGTGGAGTTTCAAGAATGGAGATTACTTATTTGCTAGCAGACTTCAAGCAAGACATTATAAACAATCTAGCTACTCAGTTGGATACACTTGAGGCCAAGAACAAACAAGGCAATGTTGGCAGAATATTGCCCTCATTACAGACAAAAGAAGAAGGACTACAAATGCAAGATGATAGCTAATATTGACAGCAAGAAAATTGCACCTGAGTTCAAGCCAATCCAAGTTGAAGAAGATCAAGTCTACTATGTTGCACAAAGGAGGCCATAGGCTCCAAGACAAGGTATGGCACTAGATCCACTATCTTTTGTTGGGCCATATTTCAATTCTTATTCATCTGGTAACCAATGGCAACCCCCATATCCATCCAATTATGGAGGATATCCACCAAAACCTTGGAGTAACCCTCCAAATATTTGGCCTAATCACCAAAACTCTCCACCCCAGTGTCAGCAATCTCAGGGGAATTGACAGTAGTTTCAAGGAAATTGATAGCCACCCCCAAGAAATTGGTAGCAAACAAATCAATGGAGGGGAGGACAACAATGGCCAAACCAAACAAATAGCTACATGCAACCACCTTCTCAACCCCAACAACGTACTATAATGCCTCCTCCTAATAATCCAAACTCAAACCCACCTAAACCTACTCAGCTACTAGCTCAGCCCACACCTAACCCAAATAACAAACCACAACAACATCTAGTATACTTTGTTGATTCAAATCATTTCCCTGCATATGTTGTGAGTGTGAGTGACATCCACTTGCGTTTAGGAACTACTTTACTAGCCCCTTCCACACCCATTATTACTAAGCTTCCTGTGGAAGAGGAACCTCTAAATGATCCCATTCAACCAAGTGCACCTAAAAATCTTGGACCAGTCCCAGTCAAGCAGACTGAACAAGAACCACCATTTCCTCAGAGATTGGAAGTTTCCAAGAAAAAAGAAGAAAAGGAGGACACAACCTTTGACATCTTGGATCAACTGAAGCATATATGTGTCCAGATACCTCTATTTCAGGCCATAAAAGATGTTCCAATCTATGGCAAGGAAATTAAGGAAGCATGCCTTAAGAAGCCAGCAGGAAGAATAAAGACCCCACTACGGTTCATGTGGTGGGATAGCTAGCCGACATCATGCTTAGGAAAGTAATTATTCCTAAATATAATGACCTAGGGAGTCCTGTGGTAGGAGTTGTTATAAATGGGATCCAAATAAAGAATGCTTTGATTGAGTTGAGAGCAAAAATAAATGTAATGACCAAGGATATCCTTTAGCAACTAAATGTTCCAAACATGAGATCTACTCCTACTATCCTGCAACTTGCTAATAGTTCAACCGTTAAACCTGATGGTGTAGTAGAGGACCTTGTGGTAACTCTGGACTCATGGGAGTACCCAACAAATTTCATGTTTCTTTCTCCTAAAGCCACACTCAGTGAATACCCTATCATTCTAGGAAGACCATGGTTAGCAACAACAAATGCATATATTAGATGTAGGACATGAGACATGACCATTTCTAATGGAAAAAGCACCAAAAAGCTTGTTCTCTACCCTCTTGCTCAACCATCTCATGATCTGAATAATTCTATATGATCACAATCTATCTCTAAACAGTGAAAAGTGTTTCATGATAATGTAGGAAGGTGTAGTTCTTGGCCACTACATCTCTCACAGAGGAATTCAAGTAAACCCTACAAAGATTGAGGTGATCACCAATCTGCCTATCCCTACAAAACAAAAAGATGTTAGGAGTTTCTTGGGACATGCAGGCTACTAGAGGTAGTTCATCAAGGATTTTAGAAAAATAGCAGCACCATTGTATGCCCTTCTCACCAAAGATGTTGAATTTCAATGGACAAAATACTATGTCAAAGAATTTTTTGATTTGAAGGCAACTTTGACTCATGCTCCTGTACTCAAAGGACCTAATTGGGAGCTTTATTTTTACATCCATACAGATGCATCAAACTATGCTATAGGAGTCATCTTAGGATAGAAAGAAGGAGCTGTTGAAAATACTATTTATTTTGTCAGCAAAAACTTGCAAGGAGTTGAATTCAATTATATAGTGACAGAAAAAGAAATGTTGGCAGTAATCTATGCCCTAAAAAAATTTAGGCACTATATAACAGGCTATCAAATCTTTGTGCACATAGATCATGTAGCCATTAGATACCTCATGAATAAACCCCTGATCACAGGTAGGCTGGCAAGATGGTTATTGTTGATGCAAGAGTTTGACATAACCATTATAGATAAAAGCAGGGAAGGCCAATTTTGTTGCATATTTTCTTTCAAGGTTGACTACATCAGAAGACAATCAAGTCATATATGACTCTTTCCTTGATGAGCACTTATTTTCCATCAGTGTGCAAACACCTTGGTATGCTGACATAGCTAACTATCTGGTCACAGGGAGAGTTCCTCCCCACTTCTCTCCAAAAGAGAGAAGGGTGCTCATTGAAAAACCATTTCCTTTTTCATGGATTAAAGGATGTTTGTTTTATACTGGGTTAGACCATGTCATGAGGAGATGTGTGAGAGAAGATGAGACATATGATATTTTGCTTGCATGCCACAATGAACCATGTGGAGGACATTTTGAAGCCAAGAGGACAACGATGAAGATTCTAAATACAGGATATTACTGGCCAACACTCCACAAGGATGTAGGGAGATATACGAGAAAGTGTGATAGATGCCAGAGGATGGGTAGGCCAACCAAATATGATGAGATGCCTCTTTTCCCTTAGGTAGTAATCACTCCATTTGACAAATGTGGACTAGATTTTGTAGGACCCATTGATCCTCCATCCAATGGTAAGTCTTATATCTTGGTATTCACTGATTATGTAACCAAGTGGGTAGAAGTTAAGGCCATGAAACATGCAAGAGATAATAAGGTTGTTAAATTTCTTATGAGGATATTTTCACAAGGTATGGAGTTCCAAGAGAGATAGTGACTAATCAGGGGGCTCAATTCACATCAACCCTTGTTGCAACATTGGTCAATGAGTACAACATAAGACATAGGAAGTCCACTCCTTATCACCCTTAGGCCAATGGCCAAGTTGAGGTGACCAACCGAGAGATTGAAGCCATTCTGACCAAAACAATGGTTGTTCATAAAAAGGATTGGGCAAACAGGCTACTAGAAATTGTTTGGGCCTATAAGACAACATGGAAAACAACTATAGGCTTCACTCCTTTTGAGTTGTTATATGGAAAGACAACTATGATGCCCATTCACTAGAGCACAACAGGTAATTAGCGCTGACTTTTGTGCCAAATTTTAGTGTATTTTGAGTACATAAGTTGAACAATTTGGTTGGCGTTAAACTTGGCACAAACAGGCATGGTCAGTTCAGCGTCGGATTTTGCACCGACTTTTCCTCCGGATTTAACGTTAGAATTAGCTCTCGTTTGAGCACCACAAAATTATGGCGTCTCTGTTAGCACCTAAGCAGATTGATGGCTGATACTGATGAATTGTGCCCACGAGCCTTGAGCGAGCCGAGAGCCCATTTCCGATGGAGTTGAAACGACGACGTCTTATGAGCCGATGAGCCGAAAGCGAGTTTCATCGGAGTCTGTTTGTTTGTTTGTTTTCATGAGCCTGTTTTCCACCGGCCTATTCTTGTTTTTGAGCCTACATTTGTTCGGTTTTGTTGGTTTTATTCCGATGAGCCTTTTGTTTTGTTTCCATGAGCCTAAGAGCTTTGTTTTCCATCCTTATTTTAAAGTTTGTTTTTGATTTTGTTTCCAAGCATTCGTTTTTCTTCCATGTTTGTTTTAGTGTTGCTTCCGGATGGTGGTTGCTTCCCATTTTGTTTCCGCTTCGAGCCGATTTCCATTGCTTCCCGCTTTCATTTCCACTTGCTTCCAGGTTTGCTTCCTATTTTGCTTCCAATTTTGCTTCCAAGATTGCTTCTTGTTTGCTTCTAGTTTGGCTTCCATTGTTGCTTCCTTTTTTGCTTCTAAAAATGCTTCTTATTTTGTTTCCATTTATTAATTTAATATGTTTTATTTCAATTTAATTAGTTAAATATATTGTGCCTCTTAAATAACTCATATGATTATAGAGTAAGTAATTTAATTATTTAACTCATATGTTTAAATAACAATATAATTATTGTAACATGATTATCATCTATAATTAAAACAAGTGAGTCAACATCTATAATTTAATCAAATTCTGACAACATCCATCCCGAGCAATAAATTAAAATCATACTTAATAAATATCCATCCAAAAATCATCGACCACTTTTAATATATATAAATTGCAAGTCAATACTTATAAGATCATCATCATATATAACTAAAACAAGTGAAATTCAAATACATATCAAACATGTCAAATGATACATGTCCAACAATCACATAAGTGAAAATGATACATGTACAAATGATATAAATAAAATTGATAAATTATGTAACTCAAATTGATACAAGTCAAGATGATACATGTCCAAATGATATAGTGAAAATGATACATGTCAATATGATACAACTCAACAATATAGTATAGTAGGCCACGGAAATGATACATATGATAGTAATCATGAAAAGAGTCACCATAACAATATATCAACAATGATCCATGATGTAGTCTATATGATCATGAATGTCACTGGTTACTATCACCAACTATCTCATCATCATCATCATCACCATCCTGATCATCATCATCATCATTGTCATCATCATCATTGTTATTAGCCTCGATGTCTTCTGTATCTGCATCATCATCCTCTGCCATGTGATATGTACCGACATAACCAATATTTTGTGGATCTATATGATGTTGAGGATCATCTTGATCTTTTGGAAGACCCGTGTTCTACAAAAAAAAAAAACATTTAAAATGAAAAGTTATTATTTATTTTATGCAATAATTTATTTTTCCTGTTGGTATATCTAATATTGCCAAACATATGAGATAAACCATAATCTATACACCATCAAAGTTCTCTATACCATAATAAAATTTCAAAAAGTTCACAATACTCAGGAGTCAGACAAACTTTCAAATTTCAAAAACAAAGCCACTGGTCAAGTAATTTGTGGATCGTGCCAGCATTTATGGAAGAGGAAGAAAGATGACCTGAACTCGAGGCCCACCCACAATGGATTTTATCCAACCATGTGAGATTAGAAGAGAGTTCGATATCATATATCAAAACATTAAGCATGCATTTCCTTCTAGCTAGCGGTATGAGATAAATTACTTTGCTTCACATTTTCATTTACATAACTATATCATGGTATTGGGAACCAAGAAGAATTCATAGATAAACAGTTTATGAAGGTATAGGATGGTCCAAACTCGTGAGGGGAAATAAGTTCAATGTATTGATCCTATGAAATTGAGGAAGAAACACAAGAGTGGGATGCAAAAATAAAATCACAGCAGTTCTGATCCGGCTATGAGTAGAGCCACAAGGGAGCGTTCTATCTTAAATATTTTGAACTAGAGTATGATATACCATTTAGAGCACTTGGTTTTTATAGATTTCCTTTCAAAGCCTCTACTTTTATTGTTTCTATGATAAACTATTTGGTAGAGTTGGTGGAATTACCTTTCTTAGTAATCACTATTAGTGAGATTGAGATTGTTAACCTTGAGAGAGTAGGACTTGGGAAAAAGGCATTTGATATGGCTATTGTTTTCAAAGACTTCAAGGGAGATGTACTCTGCATTGACGCCATTCCTCAATCTTCACTTGATGGAATTAAGGAATGGCTGAACTCCATGGATATAAAGTATTATGAAAGCATAATGAACTTGAACTGGCAGCCAATTTTGAAGAGTATTACTGATGATCCAGATAAATTTATTGAAGATGGTGGTTAGGAATTTTTGAATATGGAAGCTAGTGATTTTGATTCTGATAATTCATAAGAGTCAGATCAAGGACATGAACCCTCTGATGTAGAAGAGGAATCAAAATCAGATTTCATGCAGCCACCATCAAGAGTGTGACAAGCCAACAAGATGGAGGGAATTCTTATATAAGGATAATTTTCAATGTTGTAGGTACTGGCTTTAATGCCAACTACAATGGCAACATTGAAATTCCCTAGCAGTATTTATGTTAAGGAAATTTCCTTTAGATGCAAGGATTCAAAGCACATCAACCATGTGGTACAAATGATTAAATCCCAGAGATGATCAACTGTAGCAATGAAAGAGTCTAAAAAGGTAGAGAGAGCTACACTGGTGACTCAGGAGAAACTTCAGCTTTCAAAAACAAAGCCAATTAGGTTGGAAAATGTGTGGATCAGGCTAGCATTTGGTGGAAGAGGATGAAAGATGATTGGAACTCTGGAGGCCCACCATAATGGATTTCGGTATCCAACCATGAGAGCAGAAGAGAGATCTGATATCATGTATCAAAACATTAAGCATGCATTCTTCCATCTAGCAGAGAAGGAGATGATTACTTTGCTTCATTTTCATTTGCATAACCATATCATGGCGTGGGAACCAAGAAGACCAAGGATGCCCAGTTTTATGTGGAGGTAATGGACATTTAAGGGGTACAACATATAGAAATTTAGTATTGTCATCCAAGGAAAAATTATAGATGGTGTATTAAGAACAACAAAAAATGCTTTTATTAGGGTTAATGCTTTCTTCCCCCATGCTACTGATATTTTCCCCAAAACATGTTTTTTTTTTATTATTTCAACACATCTCTAAATTCAATGTATTGATTAACATTTGTTATGCATTTCAGTTGTTTATGCAAATGATGCATATATGTTAACTCAATCAGTCTTGTTACTTCGATAGTTTGACTTCTATGACAACCAACCATTAGGCCATTGCGCGGGAGTTAATGCTTTGTGTTTAGTTAGATTTTTGGATAGCTCTACCGGGTGTTGAGGGACATTCCATTTATCTTTGAATGTTAAGAAGTCAGAGTTTCCAAGGATTTGTCAAGTGAGTAAGAGAGCTATGGGAGCAACCTCATCTAAAATATTTTGAACTAGAGTTTGACATGTTCATTTAGAGAGCTTGGTTTTCATGGTTCCTGTAAAGCCTTTGTTTTTATTGTTCCTATGAACTATTTGGTAGAGTTGGTGGAATTACCTTCTTAGTAATTGTTATTAGTGAGGATTGAGAATTGTTAACCTTGAGAGAAAGAATCCTGGGAATAAGGCACGGAATATGGCTATTGTTTTCAAAGATCTCAAGCTTGGATGTGTCGTCCACATGTATGCTATCTCTCGCTGCTTTTGATGGCATCAATGGAATGGGTTGAACTCCATGGATATAAAGTACAAGGAAAGCAGGTATCGAACTGAACTGGCGTCAATTTTGAAGACTATTACTGATGATCCAGATAAATTTATTGAAGATGGTGGTTGGGAATTCTTGAAAATGGAAGCTAGTGATTCTGATTCTGATAATTCAGAAGAGTCCGATCAAGGATACTAACCCTCTGATGTAGAAGAGAAATCAAAATCAGATAGGAAGGTTCAAAAGATGAATCTCTTGTGGAGTCAGAGGAGGATGAAGAGAAGAAGAAGATTCTAAAGAGGAGGAAGGTAAAACATGGGATGAATTAGAAGCCGAAGCCATAAATGCAAATAAGGAAAAAGGAGATGAGTCTGACAGTGAAGAGGAAAGGTGGCAATGAAAGGTAAAAGCTACAGGGAAGTCTTAGGCACCTAATATTAGAGATTCAAGAGGAATTCATGCCAAGAGGCATAAAGTCAAATGAATTGAGTTCATCTACATCCTTCTACTATTTATTCATGCACACAAATGGTCATCTTGTAATCATAAGATTTGAGCTCTATTTACTCATCCTACACATCAATAAACAACTCAACACAAGAGATGCAAATTGACATATTAACACAACAATATCCAACTAAGTTATTGAAAGTCAACTATTGATACCTCGTTCTCCATCCAGATTACAAAATCGTTCCACTTTTTTTTTATAACATATTCTTTTCAAATTGCTTTGGATGGTGGCCATATTTCTCCTCTTGTCAAAACATGGCACATGGACTAATTAAACTAATTAATATGCAATCATTTACTTTTTCCAAGGAAATAAAAAAAATATATCATTTAACATATTAAATATACTTACAAATGTACAAATCAAGGCCTATAAACCTTTTTGGCCACTGCAATGCGTGACACAAAGTTTCTCAAGCCTAGCCTTGGAGGCCTTGTCCTAAAACATATACTAATTCAATTTAACTATGCACAAATAAAATTTAAATATCATTTAATAAATTTGATATAATCTTATGAGCAAATTCAAATACCTGCGTACTCTCCTCACCGGACTTCCTCCGTGCATCAGACTTCTTATGTGCTTTTACAAGCTCTTTCCATACTTTCACACTTACATCAATTGGCCTTCTTTTCTACCTTAGCTCTTTAGGGATTTTTTTTATCTTATTTGTTTGGTTGCACCAAAATCTCTTGCAATTTTGAGACATTTGTAGCTTTATCTTCTTTACAGACCAACCTATGCCAAAATCAGTCTCCATGTCATGGATAACTATTTTTTCAAACCATGGTATCTCTGCACAAAATGTAGATATTCTGAACCGGCCAAGGTATTGATTCCCTTCAACCCATCTACACAAATTTTTTCCTAGTAACCGCCATTCGGGAATTCTCTTTGAAACCACCTCAGATTCTGCATTCAGATTAGAAGCTACCAATGCAGATACTTGATAACATTGCATGGTGAAGAAGTTCCAAGTCCAGGAGGGTTGGGGACATTGCAGCTCCTCAAGCCCCTCGCTCTACATTCTTGTTTGTCACCGCATTTCCTCTGGATCTTTTATTTGATCTAGGGACTGGGGAATCAATTGATTCCCCTTTGATCCAAAATCTACATAACCACTGCTCCACTACCTCACCCCACATGGAAGCCAATTCCTCTCTTTTTATCTTTCCAACTTAAGGTCCTATATATATATATTTAAATTATATTTCTCTTTAAATTTAGAAATAAAACTAAAACTACATAATTCCTCACTTTGTCGGCCTCTATGTCCCTATATAGGCGGCATATTAAATTTATATTCTCTTCTTTTCAATTTTGAAATAAAACTAAAAAGTAAAATTCAAAGAAAACAATGGAAACATTTACAAATCTATAAATCATAAATGAATTACCCACTGTAGCCAGAGTCTAACACAATGCTTGCTTCCTTCTATTGCTTGACATTTTGAGGTGACCTAGGGCAAATTATTTTCGTCCAGTCTATGGAGGCAAACGAAGTACACATAGTCAGGTATGAAAGTTTTCGTCTAGTTTGTGGTATGAAAGTTTTGTTTTGTGGGAAAATATGTTCGCTGGGTTTGCTTAGTGTTGATAACTTAGGGAAAATATGTTCGTTGGGTTTGCTTAGTGTTGATAACCTTATCTTGAAAACTCTTTCATAATGCAATCTTGAATGAATTTGTCATGGCATCGGTGACTATGGCATGACTGGGCAAAACCAAGCGGTTTTTGTGTTTATTTTTAGCAGTGATTGACCCAATTCCCAGATTTTCCAAGCAGTTCACTATTTCCTTGATACCTAGGTTAGGGAAAGAATACAGAGGCATCCTAGCTTTGTGCTATAATATTTTGAGCCAAATCTCAAATGGGTAGGGTAAATTTTTTTGTTGGTTTCTCAAAGGTTTTACAATTTATAAAGATGGGACAATTTAGAGGTTGGCTGGATAGGTTAGGCCACGAACCAGTAAACAATGATGAATTCAAATGCAATACAAAGAGCAATAAACAATCACGAATTCAACCAAGAAAAAAAAAATTGTAACCTTACCTATGGTGTTGCAAACTAAATTGAATTTCTCATCAATTGCTGGTAGCACCCTGCTCTCTTCCTTCGCATGATGTTTTTCCCTTTTTTGTCATCTGATTTCTTCCTTCATGCGGGAAATTTTTAAATTTTTGATTTTAATTCAGTAGTCGACGATTTAGTCAGAATTAGTTAATGCCAACTTTAGCGCCTACTTTTGGCCGTTAATGTAATCTATTTGGGGTGCCTAAGGCGACACCAAGTGCACCTAATTTAGCGCCTATCATTGAGGTATAGTGAATATTTTCATTGTTGTGTATCACAGGATCTAGAGTGTTGGAAATAACTCCAACTCCTACCTTGTTTTTGTGACCATTATTGTCTCATGGCTCCTTCATCAGCTCGGTGCAGTAGAGCAGTTTTTACCGTGGTCCTGCAAGGTGCTTCATCCTTCTCAGCGGTAGTGCGGTGAAAGCTTATGTGGTGGCATGCGAGTCTTCCTTCTATTCCTGGTGGTGTTGTGGTGACTCCTGCAAGTCTTCTACCATTGGCGTGCGGTAGTGTAATGACCACCACTGTCTTGCGGCTCCTTCATTAGCTCGGTGTGGTAGAGTGGTTTTTACTGCGGTCTCGCAAGTTGCTTCTTCCTTCTCAGTGGTAGTGTGGTGAAAGCTTATGTGGAAACATTTTTATTCACAGAGGAGGCCATGGAGAGAGGAATGGACGACGTAGAAATACTAAATCGTTGAGGAAAGTGGGTGGAAATAGATGAGACAATAAAATTTGCAGATACAATAGAGGTAAGAAGAGAAAACAACCTCAACCAAAGGAGGAAGGTGTTTATGAATTCACAAATACTACAACATAGAGGAGATATCAATATGTCAAATATATGACTAAAGTGAGGTTTTGTGTTGGATAGCATACTCGTTGAAATGATATAATTGGTGTACTAAACATTATTTACTATGTTGTGTATTATGGGGGTGAGACGAGGCCATGGCAATAAATCATGTCATATCAAATTAGGACACAATGGCTCAAATATGAAGCGGGACATCAAATTACTCAAATTTGATATGGAAAAATGATCTGATGAAATTTTGTGATACGTCCATCTTTTTCCACAGTATTATTGAAATTTATAATGTATTATCCAATCTTGACATAAATTAATGCATGTTGTTGATTATTTTAGATGGAGATTGGAGCATATGTAGAGCCTGAGCATTCAACTAGCAAAAGAAGAAGATATGTACATGGATGTGGACCTAAAACTGTTAAATCACGTAGAGGACAGTAGGTGGAAGAGGATATGACAATGGATCTTGCAGACACAAAAAATGATTGCACTCAACAAGAGGTAGGTTAGGACTATAGTACATGGGATGAATACTTTGAGAAAATTGTTGTTTGTGGATGTTTTGTATGTCGTGGAAAGAAACAATTCAAATGAGCGATTATATAAAGACATTACATATATGATGAGCTTCCGGTCATTAGTATTATGCCTCTACAATGATTAAAACCAAGGAATAAATGAGTGTGGATTGATGTTTTATAAACTGTGTTGTCAAAATTGTGTTTTATTTAAATTATTGTATAAAAGGTAGTCTATAAAATAATGTTCATTATTCAATTGATGTATATATATTCATACAATTTTTATTTTTATTTTTTAAGCCATATTTTATTATATTTCTTTGAAATTGATACATTTATGATTTATCCAATTGTTGCCAAACATTAAATAATGCCTGGGTTTGTTGATAGGTAGAAGATTTTGATGAAACACATTATATTAATACCCAAGATCCAACTAGGTTATTAAGATTTGGATGGGATGATCCAAACCATCCTTTAAACCATACCAGGGCAAGAAGAGCAATATTGAAGAGAACTACCACGAGATTTGAAGATCATTTAGAGAATTCACATGCATTGATGACATCCACCTAGCTATATGATGATCATGATAGTGAAAATCACGATGCATAGAGAAGTTGAATAAGGATTGAATGAAATAATTATAGGTTTCTTTGGGGATGGAAATAATGATGACAATAATGATCATATGGTTGACAGTAACGATGATAGCAGGCGTAATTACCACCAATGTAATGTTGATGATAATAGCTTGAAAGACTCCATCAAGCAAGCAACGAAGACATCGTAATTCAAATCCGGGTGCAAGTAGAACCTCAAAAGCATGCACATTAATATTATTAGAAATCAAGTCACTATTTGGTTTGTCAGACAAAGGATTCACTACCCTATTGAAGTGAGTTGAAATCTATTTCTTACTTTGCATTGTCAATTAGTGTACATAATTCGTAAACATTCATCAACTTTGTTTATATTTCTTTAAGGGGATTTTAAAACCATATATTGTATATAAACAGTCCTAGTATAGATTGACATATCAAACATGTTCATCATAAGTCAAACATTCAATTGATTTAATCTCTGGCAATCTTATAGGGCACTAAAAACTAAAATATTCCCTAAAAAGAATGTGTTTCCATCAACTTGCAAAGAGGTGTGTCTATTGTTGGTTGAGTTGAGGATTGAATATAAGAAAATTCATTCAAGTAAAAATGATTGCATTTTATACACAGATGAATATCAAAACAAGGTAGAATGCCCTGTATGCAAAGAGAAAAGATATCGTACAGATGTACAAGGTCCTATAGTTCCAAAGAAGGTTTTACGTCACATGCCAATTATACCTAGACTTCAACAAATTTTTTGTTGCAATTCACTAGCACAATTGATGGACTGGCATGCAAAGAACAGGAGTAAAGATGGATTCATGCAAATTCTGGCCGACTCCAAAGCAATGAAACAAATAGAGGAAAAATGACCAACAAAATTCAAAGATGAACCCCGTAGTATTAGGTTTGGCCTTGCAATTGATGGAGTGTGCCCATTCTCTTTCCTAAGCTCAAATTGTAGTGTTTGGCCAGTCGGATTGATAGTATACAATATTCCCCCATGGATGAGTGTTAGAAAGGAGCACCTTATGCTGAATCTCATTGTTCCATGAAAACATCAAGTTAAAAACATGGATGTTTATCTTGTGCCTTTTATTGATGAGATGCAACTGCTATGGAAAGGCATAAGAATGTATGACATATCATGTTCTCCATCAAATAGGTCCTTCATGTTGTATGGTGTGCTATGTTGGATTATTCATGATTTCCCAGGACTTGGTGTTTGTTTTGGTAAGATAAAATATTTACATATTTACACTCAATTTATTTTCATCCCAACTTTCATACTTAGTTTTATACTATTTTTTGATGTTATTAACATTACTTATTGGTGTAGGGCCTCAAAACAAAGAGGATATTTTGCATACTTGATATGGTGTAGAAAAATTTCAAGGAGTGAAATTCTAAAGATCTACATAAATTTATTTCACATAAACAACGGGGTTTTTTCTACCACTAGATCATAGGTTTAAGAAATGCACGAAGGAATCTCCAATTTTATGGAAAAATTGAAAATAGAGGCCCTCCCATGATTATGGGTCCAGGTGATTGGCTTAAGAAGTATGAAGATGCTAAATTGAAAGCTTGGGAAGATTTTTTTGATCGAGGTGATTCAATTGAAGAACCAGAACAAATTGTAGTTAATATGCCAGAAGGAATGAAAAGGAAATCCATATTTTATGAGCTCCCTTACTGGAAGATCTATTAATATCTAACCTATTAGATCCTATGCACATCTTCAAAAATGTCTCAAATTCTATATTTCGACTTATATTAGGCAAAGAGAAGGAAACCTTGTCTTTGAGGAGAGATATTGCTCTTTTGTGTACCAAATTTGATAGAAAACATTTGTGGCCAAACAAGGAAAATGAAACATATGTAGAAGCTCCATGTATTTTGAAAAAAAAGAGAGCTAGACCAACTAAAAAATGTCATCCGTTCAATAATGATACCTATTGGCTATGGGTCATCATTGGCTAAAGCTTTTACAATTGATGGACATATCATAGAATTTAAAACACATGATTTTCATAATTTAATGAAGGTATTATATATCAACATTTAACATTTACTAGTAACATTGATTAAGCACTAAATTTATTTTGATATTTTGTTGTGTGAGAAAAAATTACTAATGACCTTTTCATAAGTGTGTTTGATAGCATATCATGCCATTGACAATTAGGGGGGATTCCTGTCTTACAGTTGACTTAAGGAATGCCATAAGTCGATTATTAGCATTTACAAGGTATGTGGTTATATGAAATGTTCATGTGTGAGAGACATAGAGATATTATATTGCATTTTAATTTATGACTAAAGGTTCATACTAATTTACTATTCTTATATTAGGTGGGTGACCTCCAAGGAGATCCATGAATCTGAAGTGCCAAAGTGGAAGAAGGGAATTGTAGAAATTGTATGTGTATTTGAGGAGCTCCCTACAAGTTTCATGGACCTACAAGTCCATTTACTTATACACGTAGTCGATGACATTGAATTGGTGGGTGTCGTATCAACAAGGTGGATGTTTTTCTTTGAGAGGTATATGAAAACTCTTAAAAGATATGTTCAAAAAAAGGCACATCCAGAGGGTTGTATGGCTGAAGGGTATGTATTGAATGAAGCATTTTTTTTCCTGTATGAATTCCTTGGTAAGGATTTTGAAGATGGCCCATGCGTCTGGGATGAAGAATGAGCATCAGATATTATTGATGGAGAAAAACCACAATCTAATGGTGTTGAAGTACAAATTAGTAAGTAAATTCATGATCAGTGTGGTTTTTCTTGCAATCATTATTTTACTCTATAATTTATTTGTCAAATTAATAGCATGACATTTAGAGTTTGAAATAAACATGTTGACATGTAATAGGTGTAGACGAAAGTTCTATACTCGACAAGTTCATTCTATACCACATGGACTTTATGAACAAATGGATTGATCTGTATGATAAAAAGAGAGAAGAAGTGTTAGAAGCAAGGAGACAGTTTAAGAGATCCAACCCAAGGAATACTCCACTTCCCACTCATCTGCTTGGGGAATGGGGCAAAGATTGCACACTAGAATGGGTTACTGAAAAAATTCAAAATCAAATAGAAGATGCAGGTATAAATTCAAACATAATAGAAGATGAAATCAACATGTCTAGAGGATGTGAAAGAAAGGTACAATTGGAATTTTACAAAATGTTGTTTCCTTACAATTTTGATAGTATTAACTATTTTAATATTTGTCATTATATTTGTTTTCACTGAAATAAATGGTCTTTCACAGGTGAGGAAATATCCAACAATGTGGGCATATGGTCGACATTATCGTGTAGAAAGTGTAGACGTAAATAGGCGATCCTTTGATTGTGGCATCATGGTTGACTTCGAGCAATCTAGTCAATCAAGCTCAAAAGATAAGAATATAATTGAAGGGAATCTACAATATGTTGGGAAAATACAAGAAATTATTGAGTTGGATCATCACTCTTTTAAATGTTGTATTTTTAAGTGTAGATGGTATGAAGCATTTGAGAGGACATGAAGACATGATACCCATAGTGGATTATTTTCTATAGATTCCTCATCGTTCCTACTGGAGGATAAGGAGCCTTATGTTCTACCAATTCATTGTGAGTAGGTATCTCTTTAACTCAAACAAGAAGCGGTAGTGATCATTAATCTATTAATTCATAGCTTATTTTGAATATATACATGTGTTTATTAATCAATAAAATTGTTATAACATATGTCTAATATATGCATGTCGTTCATGTGTAGGTATTTTTCTATGAAGATATTTTAGACCCGAAATGGATATTTGTCATACATTATGATCCAAGATTAAGGCATGTATTTGACAATGCATTAGTGGATACTGAGCAAAACAATGATGGCTAACAAAATGAGAGAGAGGGATTAGAGAACATCAAAGAAATTGAAATCCATGATGATGTTGAAGATGGTTATGTTCAGGCACAAGAAGACAACAATCCATAGTTAGATGATGTTATGGAAGACAACAATATAATTGGTATAGAAAATGATGATCCAAATACATCTGGTAACAATATAGATGGTCTACAGTCGAATTTCAATGATGATGAAGATGATGCAGGTCAAGATGAGGATGATGATAATATTAAATACTTGAAAGAACCTATGAACATTGACAATGATCACGTTGGATGACATTATACATGGAGACAATAATGTGTATATTAAGACTTCTAAAATTTTAAGTGTACTGCTCCATTTTAAAAAAGTTATTCTTATGGCCTAAACTTTGAAATGCTTCAATAATATTATGTTGTACTTGGACAATTGAAAACTTGTTTTATTCTCCTAGCAAGTTTTTTTATTTTCCATTATAATTCTAGACCAAACAACATTTGCAGGGATGGCCTTTTGCACCAATCTTAATTTGTATGAATTTCACGAACCTGTTGTCAAGCAGTAAATT
>VDFB02219905.1:0-11009 GCA_007258455.2 Sequoia sempervirens
CATCCCAATTCTGCATTCACCTGACCTATGACCATACTTATAGCAATTAAAGCACTGACCTAAGAATGATGGTCCAATTAGATTCACCCTGCTTCTACACTGAGAAGCCATATGACCGAATTTGTTACAAGTAAAACAATAACCATTGAATCTATGAGCATTTGGTTGTCTCACTAGATTTCTTTGTCAGAATCTTCCTTGTCTAGAATTCCTTTGTCTAAAGTTTCTTTGTCTAGATTTGAAAATTTCTCCTTCTTCATATCCAAGACCTCTCCTATCACCATCAGTCCTCTAACCTTTAATTAGTTCATCAAGTTTGGCTGAATTGGCTTTGAATTTCTCCTTGTACTCATTTGCAGTAGGAAGTTCATATGTAAGATCATCAAGTTATTTTTCAATAATTTCTTCATTGTTTTTAGATTGTTCCAATTCATTCTCCAATGGGCTTCATTGTTCAAAATTTTCTTTCAAATATTGAGCAATTTTTTCTTTATTCTTCTTTCTGTCTTCAAATTCCTTGGTCATTTTCATCATTATGGACTCCATCTCATGCTTCAGGATAACATTTTCTTTGGAAAACTTTTCACACTCTTTTGTTTTCTCCTTTAAGGCATGACATAGTTGTTCATCTTCCATGCTTATGTTCTTTTGCTTTAGTTGATCACATAATTCCTTTATTTTCTCCCTTGATTCATTGATTTTTTCTTTGAATGACTGGATGAATTTTTCTACATTCTCAAGATTTTCCTATAGTTCTCAGTTCTTAGACTTTGATTGGTCAAGATCATCCAAGGCCACCATAAGTTGTTGTTGAAGACTACTTGTATCCATTAAAAACACTTTCCAATATCTCCCCAAGCTGTTAGTCCTCTTTTAAGGAACTGGATCTGATACCAATTGTTTTAAACAAGCAACACTGAGAGGGGGGGTGAATTAGTGTTTTGAAAAAATTAACTTTATTATTCTGATCTTTAATCCACTTAGAAAATTAAACCAAGAGTAATATGTAGAAACAAAAAGCAAACAACCAAACACCATAACACAAGGATTTTTATGTGGAAACCCTATTAGGGGAAAAACCGATTGGATGGCGATGCAATATAATTTGATTATATACTCCAAAGGGAATTTTACAATGTAAGATGCACTTGCATTCGGGCACACTACCTAGAATCACTACTCAAGAGTAGAGTCACACTATCTTCTGAGGAGATTTGGATTAGATCCAGAATGAATAAAGAAATAGAATCTAAAATGCTTAATTATGGTTCGATTAGGCTCACATGTCAACCCTCATCCTTATAGTGATACCGATCTTTTGCTCGGCTAAACTTCACAAAATCTTTATGCGCAAGTGAAAATGTGCATTAAATCTCTCCAATGCTCTTCTTGTATTCAAAATACACATTGACACACCATGCACACACACTAAAAAGATATAAGAGATCATATATATATATATATCCGTGACTAGCAATTTATTCTCAATATGTCAGCTTAAATAAAACTTGAAGATATTAGAAATTGTCGGCTTAAATCATAAGAGTTATGTATTGCGCATCCACAATGGTCAACCAAAACTTAGCTCAGACCCAAAACAAGATAAGTAAACACAAAAATATTGGATAAAATAATCCTTGAATATCTGCAACATATTACATCAACTGAGTCGGCCCCAAAATACTAATAAACAAAGAATTAACAATGGGATCTCCAAACTCACACAAGACTCAATACGAGGTACCAATATTTTTCGGAAAACACATTAGATGTACTGAAAAACCTCCAATGAGGTCCACAACTCAAAATAACAACTGGAAATCTACAAGTGAGTCGATGAACACCAAACTATACGATGTTTTGTTCTTCCTATTTGACTTCAATCTGACTGTCGGTATAAGTAAATGGTGTTATGCGGATGAGTCACCAACAAGGGTTTCCATCAATGAAAACACCAAAAAGAATTTGCAGTGTCTCTTGCCAACAAGAACAACATATGGATTCTTTGTAATCTTCTAGAAGGGTTCTCCAATACACCTCAAATGACATTCCATCCTAGCTTTCCATAATGAGTAGTTTGTTCCATCAAATCTAGGACTGCCCTTCTTGTATGATGCCATCTCGGATCACCTCAAGATTTTAAACTTCTTTAGAGGAACCTACTCTGATACCAATTGTTTGAAAAACAAGGAAAAACAACTGAGAGGGAGGGGGTGAATCAGTTGTCACATAATATTTAAACTTTTCAAACTTTACTTAACTTAATCTTAGATTCGATGAATGAATAATAAACCATAAAAAATTAGCACATCAAAAACACAAAGAACACCAAGATTTTTTATGTGGAAAACCTATTAGGGGAAAAACCACAGTGGATGTTAGTCCACAATATTGTACCCTATTAAAATTATAATGAGAATAATAATGGGAATGTACATGCATTCATGCACACTGCCTAGAGCTCACTACTCAAATACAAGAGGGATCACTACCCAACAATACACAACAATACGGATTAGATCCAAAGGGTATGAACTAAGAAAATAGCTTCTACACAAGCCTGATTACAGTTCTAGTTAAGCACAAAAAACCTTCTTCACACTTCACTCAAACTTCTTCACACTTTGCTCTGCAATAGAATGATTTGATCACTATTCGCACACTTTCTCTTTTTTTCACTTGTCTTCACTTCATACACACACTAACTTTGCTAAAAAAATCACTCATATATATCCACAAGATGAAATTACATCAACAACCTTGTTGGCCAAAAAATATAAAACATATTTACAATGTCAACCCAAATTTACAAATAAATTTTCAATGTGAATCAAACATCATCGACTAATATTATGATGCGACCTAAAACAATATCCTCAAGTGCACCAAGCATTCAAATCTAAATCTTCAAGGATACAAAACATGTTACAACCATCATGTTAGCCAAGAACATAAAAACCCGAACATACACGAGAAAAATATTCGACCACAAGCACACTGATCAACGTGGACGTACAACAAGGATAGAGAATGATCTAGAAGCATCCAAAAACAACAAAAACTAACAGAGAAGCATCAATAGCAATATAAATTACCAGAATCACATAAAATTCAATCAGGAACACTGATAGAACCCACATAAATACTGTCAAAACACAACTATTCATAGCACGATCAAATCTTCACGCGGACCTTTGAAACTTCCAGTAGATGAACTAGATACTCTTAGCAATAAACCCTTTAGTCCACAACAACTGATCTTCAATGTACAAAACAAAACACCTTGATGACCTTCATTGTTCTACTGGCAGCCTGCAACTCTTCCTTTAACAATTTTCTCAATATCCTCGACATATACAACCTTGAATACAATAATGCTAATAGTGTTGACATCAATGAGAACCACATATCAGCAACACAACCATAGCATCCAACAAAAATATCATGAATAAAAGGTGGGAGATGGCATGTTATGTTTGTATAGACATAATCACACCTACTTGAGGTATTGGTGGGGAGATTTGGGCTTGGGAATTTAGTGATGATAGTTTATGTGGTCTTAAAAGGCCTAATTGATGTTTTGGGATAGTAAACATTGTAAGATCACAAATTCAGGTTGTTTATGTTGATGGAAATGTATGGGTCAGTTATTTTGATGATGTTTGTGTTTTGAGAAGTCTTCAAGGGATTTTATGCTTTATTCTCATTTTGATGGTTTTAATTCAAGAGTTTTGTGAAGAAGGTTTGAGTCCTAGCTGAAAGGACATGAAAGATTTGTTTGAGTTTTGTCAAGTGAGATTGTGAGAGTGATTTTCTTCCTATAACATTGCATCAAAGTGGTATTGGAGCTAGAAGGCTCTAGGAAAAGAGAGAGTTGTTTTGTGTTGTGGTGTTGTGTAGGTTATGAAGAACCTAGTTGCTGCCAAGAGAAGGTAGAGAGAAGCTGAGTAGAAGTAAGGAGAGACTTGCTTGAGTAGAGGACAAGATGGATGTGTTGAAGAGGCATTTGCAGGTAGAGGAAGAAAGGAAAAAGAGAAATAGGCAAGAGAAATTTTACAAAGAGATATCAACAATAAAACAAGAGATAAAAAAGTTGGATGCAGAGTTCTAGGAGTCCATGATGAAGATGGAGTGGATGATCAAGCAGATGACAAGTTGGCATTTAACAATGAAATGGAAAGTTGAATGACCCATCAAAAAGATTGTTGAAAGAAGGAAAAGGAAAAATAAAATGATAGAATAAGAAGAGTTTCAAGATGCTGAAGAAGAATTCAAAGATGAAGAAGACAAAGGTATTTCCAAGCATGAAGATGAAGGAGAACTGGTAATGAAGGACCTGATTTCAGAGAGTGAAGACCTTGAGTTCGTGACAAGATTGAATGAAGAGATGATAAAAGATAAGTTGATCTTGTAAAATTTCAAAGAGTTGAAGGAAGATGGAGGTATTGTGATGGCCCTGATATATCATTTATTTGTAGTACTAATATTTTGGACAAGGAATAATTTATAGGACAAGATGTAGCAGATTGGAGGAAAAAGTATTGATATTGAAATTGTGATGAAGGAGAAGATTTACAGAGACAAGTTAAGATGGAAACCAGTTGGCATAGACCAACTCAAACTAAAAGTGAAAATGAAATTTTCAGGGCATAAAAAAGATTACAAGGAGGAGCTTTTACTGATCCAAGATGACTTGGAGTTCTTTTGGTCAGGAGAATGGTGCAGGTGCACCCTAACAAGATCATGCCTCCAAGAGGAAACTTTAGGATTTTGATTTAGAGTGATAATATAATGTTTTAATAAGGTCTAAATGACCATAATAGGTTTTTTTAGGGAATTTAAAGTTTATTTGAAGTCATTAGATACATTATGTAAGAGTTACACAATTTGATGAAAAGTTGTTAATGTAAAGTTGAAAAAAATGCACAAAATGTAAGAAATCAAGGGAGATGAAAAGTCAGGTAGTTTATGGGGTAGTTTTAGGCATTGGTTGGTTTATTTAAAGCATTTTTTTTCCTCACAAACTTTGAGGAAGGCAACGGGATGATGTATGAGTGGAAGAATTAATGAAAAGCTCTATTTTTTGTTAGTTTTCCCATGTTTTCTTTTTTGGAGGGCATTGTATGACCATTATAGCTGCTCAAATCCCCTCCTCCTCCTTTGGAAATTAAATCCCTATGAATCTAGTTCAATTTGAAGTTTATTTCATCTAAATCCATGAAGTATTGTAAAAGTTATGAGAGAATTCCTACAGGCGAGTTAAACCCTCTCCTAGGGTAAACAATGATGTTTCAAAATTAAGTTTCTTCCATTTCAATTAGTGGAACAGTCTAAATTTTGGTAAGAAGGATTTTTTTTATATTTTCTTTCATATTCCAAAGTTTTAGACCTAAAGACAATGGTTGGCATAAGAAACAATGAAGCCCTAGTACTGTTTTTGAAGAAAAATCTAGTAATTGCCTGTGAATAGTGGGAAACTTGAGTTTTGTTGTTATAAAAAGGTATACTGTTGATGGTGTTTTTATGCACTTCTCAACATAGGTAATGCATAGGTGCACTACCTCTCTTGAAAGAGAATCTCCCACAATCAAATTGCAGAACACTATCCCAAGGTCTCTCGGGTGTCAGGTCATGACAGTGCTTAGATACCTTAGTAGTTGATGTGATTTGTTGGAATCACAGGGCGGCCTTATGAAAAATACAAAGTGTGGACATAAAGCATGAAGTTGGATCTTTGAAAAGGAGTCCTTAGGATGGGAAGTTGATATACATAGGCTGTAGGTTCAAACAACAGTCTTGAACTCCATTTAGTTGTTGGGTTTGGCTTTACAATGTGCAATGAACCTTGGTATTGTTCAGTTTCTAAAAAAAGGAAAAAAGGGTGAAAGAGGGGAAAAGTTTCTAAGTTTGAAGCTTGCTATGAATAGTGACAATGGAGTTCCTACAATGAACAATTCCTCAAAACAATGTCCCACTTAACCAGGGATTTCACAGTATCATGGAAATTGTGCTATCTTCTAAGGGCTGCAGATGTCTCATCCTTCATTCACCACATGCATGCATGAATCAAAGATAAAGATTTAGGGCAGCTTTACAATCAAGTCCAGGCTAACTTTGCACAACTGTCTACCTTCAGCAAACAACAAAAAGTATGGACTAAGGGATCATCAACAAACTAGGAATTTTCACAATCACCCAACAACATTCCTAAGATTTATCAAAATGAAGCAAGCAGCTAACTAAACAGCCATAAGATCTAAGCTAAACATGTGAAATTGGAGAAATGAATCAAATGACATGAGAGAAATCAAGGAAATACACCAAGTCAATGATATTTCTTATAAATTTCTGTAACATGCCTTTACAACAACTCAACTCTCTCTTTTACAAATGAGGGGAGTGCTCTATTTATAGTTTCCCAAAAGCTAAATGAATGGCCAAGATTCATTACAATTGTGTGGCCAAGATTCATTACAAAATAGGGTTTCACCTACCCCCAAATAGATTTACAATATAAAAACATTCTTTGTCTCTTCCCTATTTCGTCATCTAGTGGATGGCACTATTGCTCTTTCGTCCTGTAGCTAATTGTTGTTTCCTTTGCTGTAGCTACTCTTCAAGGAGGTCTTCTTCCTTGGCTAGGTTGTCCTCTTGCTCCTCGGAAGCTGCGTGCTCTATATACTTGAGGATTACCGCTTGGAGCTTGTCGATCTCAAGGATCTCGCATCTTAACGCCTGGTAGCTCCATTCTTTAGCATTCTCTTCCAGCCCCTTCCAATCCTCATCATACTTCGAGCCATGGTCTCTGAATAGCTCTGATCGATCGAAGGCACAGGCAGCAAAACTTAAGAATTCTGTTGTGATGTCTCCGGCTGTCCCGTCCTTCATCTTCTCCTCGGTATGGCTTGATCTTCTGGGCATCCATTTGTACCGTGGGCATATCATAGCTTTGTCATCGACTTGAGATACTACGAGTTGCATTCGCCTGGATTTCATGATCACTCAATATCGGGATCTACCTTGTTCATGATTTACTCCATCCTCTCCCTCAGATTGATGGGGTCTAAGCCACACATCCACCCGACCAATGATCCTCGGGTCTTGACTCTGGCGCTACTCTTCCCACATGTGCTCTCGGGCATCTGGAGGATGGCTTCAAATCTTGGGAAGGTGGAGTCATATGTTGTAGGGAAATTGGTGATGAGCCTACTTGTGCTTTCCAGGGATTGGATTAGGTCCAAGAATTTATTGGCTATCCTCACAGCCCTGTTGATTCCCATGTTTCTGACATATATGACCCGTCGGAACCAATCCTCGGTCATTTTCTCTAAGTTCTTCCTCCTCTCCATCTTGTCAATCTACTCCTTGGAGAGCAACTGTGGTGCTGCTGTGGAGGTGGTGGGCAGGTCGTCCACTGAGGACCACTGTTGGATATAGTCTGTTAAGGCAGCAACCTGCGCTTTGAGCTCGTCCTTGGATACCTTATCATGTTTGATTAAGTGCACTACTGTGGCCACTGACTCTTCGAGATGTTCAACCTTCTACTCTCTAGTCGCTGTCCCCAAGTCAATGGTGGAGACATTGTAACTCACCCTTGCCTCACCAATAGTCGGCATTGCTATTTGTGCCGCCCGGGAGCCAGAAGCATCCATCATTATTTTGGAACGGACCTTGGGCTTCTTCTCCTTCTTTGTTGTGGTCAGTGATCGAGCCAAGATGGCCTCTAATCTCGCCCTTAGGTCTTTCAGCATTGGGGTTATCTTCTCTAGTTGTTTCTCCAACCAGTCGGGCATAGGAGATTTGTCCTTGGGTGCATCATCGCTGCCCTCACTTTTCTCATTCAGAGACAAGACCTCTGCCTCCTTTTCCATTTGGGGCTGCTCTTTTTCTTTAATAGTGTCCTCCTCTTCTTCGTCAGAGTGGCGAATAAACATGAGGTGTTTAACGGGCAGCTTGGTGGATAATTGCTGGGCAGGATCTTCTTCTATCACTGTTTCTTCTTTCTTCCTTTTAGCTACCTCGGCCTTAGGGCTCTCTACAACATGGGTCTCAGCCTCAGTGATATCCTTTTTCGGGTTGCTCCTCTGGCGGCTGCCCCTCTTCTCTCTATGGTGACTTTTCTGCTTCCTCCCCAACATTGTTTAGTTGTTGCACCAATTCCTCCTCGAGGTCCTCATCAAATGTTTGGATGATCTCCTTGGTGCCCAAGCCATCCTCTTCATCCCCACTCTCGGAAGAGCCTATCTCTTCCCCCTCATATACCACCTTATCGATGGTTCGATGCTCGTACTCGGGGTGTTCATGATATTCATCAGCCTCTTCCTCCATAGACCTTGAGGCTTCTTGCTCTCGCTCCTCCAACTCTTTTGAAATTTGCATCGTGGCTTCCATGGCTGGCGGCCCTGTTGGTGGTTGTGAAGGCTGAGCTATTGCGAGGGCTTGGGCGAGGGCTGCTTGGAGAGCGGGGTCCATTAGAATCTGCGAGAGCTCAAGGGGAAGACTCTACAGATGTCGCGTGATAGCCTCGGGTATAGTGGAAAGCGGAACAGGTGATGTTATTGTTGCCAGCGGGAGGGATGTAATTAGAGACATGGTGGCGAGAGGAAAGGAGGAGTAGATCCGCCGAGGAATCATAATGACGACCCGGCGAAGGCGAGGGGCAAAGATGGGAGCCGAAGATCCGCTACCCGAAGTGAGAGATCACGGCGATCGTAGCGGAGGTCGTTAACCTGGCACCACGAGGCGAGGGCGGTAATGGAAGTGCGATTGTAGCCAGTCCGTTGATCCTCTTGGGAGATGAGCCTCCCGTGTCTTTCTTCGCTTCCTCCTCAGGGTCCGCAGATTGCGTCCTCTCTGTTCCTTTCCTCTTTTGGGACCTGGTGACAGGGGGAGACTTGGAAGTCTCACCAGCTGATGTGGTGGCGGCAACGTCCTCCGTGACGCTTGGCTCGCTCTTGAGCGCCTCATATGTTAGGACCACCCCTTGTTTAGCCCGGTTAAGCCACCGCCCACCATCGACTCACTCCCTTAGTCGCAGTTATGATTGGGCGGGTGATGGTATCGGTCATCGACCTCTTGCTCATCAATCAATGGAGGGGATTGCCAGGTTGGCAACCATAGGAGGTACCGGGTGCATTATGATGGGCGCATCTCTTGAGCTGGTCGGGCACACAGAGCAGTTGTACCCTTCTTAGGAACTGTACAGTCATGTGCATGTAGTGCCTTGCACAGACCTCCTTGTCATCTTTTCAGTCTACCCAAAAGTCTTCAATGTGGTATTGGTGGGCGTAGGCCGGCCCTAGTGCCTTCTTGACATGGCCATGTGGGTCCATTCACGGGCGAGCCGTGTACTAGTCAAAATTATATTCCTTAAGCTCTTTCTCAGAGTTGCTAGCGCATTAAGATGTTTGCAGTCGATACAGGCCCTGGCCGAGTGTCATCGGATAGGGGATCCCTGCTATGTGCTTGTTGCCAAAGACTGTCTGGATGTGTTGGAGCTACCGAGAAATCTCCAGGAGGATGATCCTATCATTTGGATACTGCGACAACTTATTTGGCCGCTCCGTGAAACCCTGGGCTCGGATGTAGGTAAATGTGGGGAATTGGATATATAGGAAAGCATATTCTTTTAAGAGCACCCTAGCGTTGTGGGAAACCCTCCTTTTGAAGTCTCCGGTGAACAGTCTGATGATATGGCCAGTAAAGGTGTCATTGACTCGGTAGTACTCCTTCTTGAAGTTGTAGTATTGGAGTTGAGGGTACCTGTCAAATGGATTTAGCCCTCGCTTATGCCCCTAATCTGGTGCCATAAATAACCCGCTGTATTATCTTTCGCCTGCCAGGGAGTATACCAGGTAAGAGGTCATATAGAACTTTGAGCTCTTCTTGACATTGACAAACTACTCATGGAAGCAATTGCTGATGATGCCTCCCCAGTCGAATGAGACCTTGGTGTTCACGTCCTCATTTCCCCGTAGGATTTGTTCAATGTAGTAGGTCATCTATTCTTGGAAGTAGGCTGCTGCTGGGAGACCCATAACCCTGCTCAGTATAGTTACCAGGTCATGGTAGTCTTCGTGGAAATCGCTGTGGAATAGCTCTTGGGGAACCTTTGCAACACTGCCCTGTTTCTCCTTAAGCCAGTAGAGGTTGATTGATTTCTTGCACCATAACGGATTGGCATCCCACGCCGCCTGGCATTGTTCTAATGAGGGGACCTCCATATGTGGGAACGGGGGTATGTGAAATATTTTTGTGATTCCTTCGAGCGACATGTCGGTGAGGATGTTCCCCTCTTTATCCATGATTGTCTTGGTGTTTGTTTGGTAGGCTTCTCAGCAAGCCATTACTAGTTCAGGTGCTATGAGAGAGGGAGGAAAACCGACAGCCTTGGCGATTCCACTTTGACATATTAGTCTGGCATTCTTTGCTATAGGGTCGATCTTGACCCTCTGAGTGAACTCATCTATGTCCACTTGGCCAATGTTGGTATCTGAGATCTCTTTCCAGTCTGTTAAAACCTTTGACTGGAGAAGCTCACCCTAAAACTAAGATTTCATCTGATCTTTATCTTCTTTTCCCCGAGCGGCCCTCCCTGATTTCTTGCCCTTATCCTTTTCGGCGGAGGCCCCTGAAGTTCCTGCAGCCGATTCCATATATTCTGCAAGCAAGGGAAAAGTTAGTGCAACAAACATCAAAAGCGTTCATGTTAGTCCATATTTCAAAGATAACACCTAAATAATCATTAAGTATATCATAAATTTTATCTTTAGATGGTATTAATCTTCATTTCAGGGCGTTTGGGCAATTCGGGCCTGGAGGGACGGACTTCCCTAGCAAGAATGCTACCCAGAAGGGAAAACACGGTCGAAAGCTCCTTGAGACCCTTCTTAGCCAAATTTTAATGCTTTGAGAGTCTCATGATGGAGAACGATGAATCTTAGGACATGGGTCGAAGTCAGATTCTGGATTAAAGTTGGTTTGGATCGATCTAAGAGGTATCGAAGATT
>VDFB02219906.1:0-14238 GCA_007258455.2 Sequoia sempervirens
TTTTTGGCCCATCATGATCCTGCACATACCCTGTCTTGAGACAACTAATATTAAATGAATTAGGACAAAATAATTAAATTTAAAAAGATAAAATAATATATTATGACAACTAAAAACCTTTTAGAAATATTCCCTAGCACCTAAGTGGAACTAACATGTAAATAGGACCCTCTAATGAACTGATTAGGTAAAACACCTATATACACCAATACCCCCCTTAAGTGAAAATTAGGGAGTAATATATTATTATGCAAATGATGTAAACATACAAGGATGGGTCTTGGATATGAGGTCATGTTAGGTTCAGGTATCATCATGGAAAAAATGGGCCCTTAAATAGCCGAAAAATTCAAAAAATGAGTTAGACAACTTGGCGATTTTTTTTGAATAAGTTATCTATATTATTTCAGAATATGTAAGAATAGAATCTATAGCAAATTGAATGTAGTTTCTAAACTGCTAGGTTTTAAATTTATTTTTTAAATCTATTTGGTGAAATTTAAAATTTCAATATAGTGGTACTTAAATTCCGAGGAAAAATAAAAAGTAGGTGTCTCTCGACCACCACAACCACAATAAAATGATAATTATTTTTATAATATTTTTAGATATAAGTAGAGGAATCATGTCCCAATGTGATGCATATTTTTTGTAATTTTTTCCAAGTAAATAATTAATTATAAATTTTTTATTACAACTTTTTACAAAATATAAAAAACTTGTATGTCGACCACCTTAACTTGGTCAAAACTTCATGAAATTCTTTTTTTTAATCTTATATTATGCAAAGCATATAATGTAGTGCATGTTTCAGATTCAAAATGTGATACCATTTGAAAGCTATAGATGTTTTTCAATCAACCTATCAATTAGAGTTTTGAGTCATAATTCAAATAGAAAATGAGGCAATAATTATTTATTAAATTCAAAGTAAGCATATTTATATTTGAAGCTGAGAATCTCCTTTTCAAGAAACTATTTTTTTGTTTCATCAATTTTGGGTTAAAAAAAGTCGTCATTCACATACACTTCACATACCCATCATATCGCCACTTTTTGGCCTATCATGATCCTGCACATACCTATACCCATGTACAAATGCAATCTCTCACAAATAGAGAAAATGAGAACACTTAATTGGACAAAAATCCTCCCTAAAAGAGAGATGAAAACAAAATGCTCTCAACGAAGGAGGAGGAGAAAACCCCATGTAAGGAAAAAGATCCTTATAAGAGAGAATACGAGAGACCATTCAACTCCCCTCAATGTAGAGTCTCTTGAAATGACGGTAGATGTTTGAAATTGAATGTTGAAGATGATCCAATACCATTGAACAACATTCCTCCCCTTAGGAAGAAATAAAATCAATATTATATGCAATATGTCTTCCCATTCTTGAAAGGAAGATGAGGGAATATGAATGATGTGTGATGTCTTTGAATAATGTCCAAGTTTCTCCATGTTGATGTTGAAAGTTGTCACACTCAAAATAGGCATTCTAGGCCACACTCTAGAAGATGAAAATCCAAAATTTCTTATAAATTATTGTTGAACACAATCCAAAGATAATAAAACCTCCTCTAAAGACAAAGAAGCCTCCTCCAAATGTTGTCCAAAATAATCCACAGTCATGTCAAACTATGAGGATTGATCATGTAGAGAATGAACAAGAGGACCAAAGTGTTCCCTCACAACAACTGAGAAGGATCATCTTCATGAAAGAGAAGATGTATGTAATCAATGGTGTCTCCCAAATATAAAATGTGGGAATAATAAAATAAACCAAAAATGTGTGGAAAGTACTCATCCCAAGTAGCCATCTCTAGAAGATAATGTATGTCTTACTATGTTAAATCACAAGGAGAAAAAATGTGGTAACAAGAATCAACAAATACAATAGTAGATGAAGGAGATGGCTCATATCAACACACGTATCTAGAACCTTAGTGGATGAAAGAATACTAAGATTCAAATGACCATACCAAATCTCCTCAAAAGTGTCCACACTAGATGTCTCAATGTGAATTTCAGCCAAAGGAAAAAAATGAGAAAAATATGAGAAGGTGTAGACTCAATATTGATGATCAACCTCCCCAATTGCAACTATATCTTTGGTATGCAAATCCTGGATTATGACAAAATTTGGTGTGAACTCAACACTCTTGCCTACTCCACCATGTGTGATCTGATAGATAGAAAGGATATTGGTTGACAATGAAGACACACAAAGAACATCATTAAATGATCCATCATCCATGTCAATGGATCCCTTCCCAAAAACACACCTATAGGTGTTGTTAGTCATGAAGATGTGTGGTGATGAACAAGACTCAAATAAAGTGAACATACTTTTTGATGAATCCATGTGATGTGAGGCTCCTAAATGAGGTATCCACCTCTTTGACTTAAAGTCTGCAACAACAACAATTGATTGCACCTTATGTCTATAAAAATATAAAGAAGAAGAAGATGAACCTGTTGACATTGAAGGCACATTGATTTGATACTTCTTAAAAATATGGTTCAACTCATCAAGTTGTTTTGAATAGAATTGATGTTCATCAAGCCTTATTTTCTTGCAATATACAAATGTAGGCTTCTCCTTCTTATATGATTTCCCTTGAGAGAGATAGGATTCATATTCCTTATGCAACTTGTTCTTTTCTACTTTTACTTCTTTTTAGGATTCCTTGATTCTTCTAAACCTTAGGCTCACTAGCCAATAATGTTTGTAACTTAGAAGACTTGATTAGACCCATATAAAATAAATTCACTTCCTCTTGGATTAGGAGATCTATAAAGTCATCAAAATTAGGATCAACCTATTATTCTTCCATAAAAATCCAATGGGTATGAAGCCATAAACAAACACTGAATACTTAGGACCAAGCTTAGATAATGCTTCAAAATCAATTGTAAATCCTTCAAGAACATAATTGCAATATTTTAGTTGTGTTCTTAGTTGCTTAATATTAGATATATAGTATTATATGTGGTCAAAATATTTAGGATCAAGATTCATTAAATCATTATCAATTTGATATCCCTAATCTCGTCATTTTTAGGTACCATACAATTTCTCAAAAAGTATCCCAAAGCATCTTTAGGTGTTTTGCATGATTTAACATAAAATTTTAAATCAAATGAGACTAATGAACATATGCATCCAAGTTTTTCCTCATGATCAATCTCCCATTTTACCAATTCTTTAGCATTAGTAGGTTGAGAAATAGTTTCTTTAGATGGCCTATAAAACTCCTTCACATGAGATAATTCCATACTAATTTTCTCCATGAAGCATAATTATATGGAGTTAGGAGTTCAATTTGAGATTTCCCCATTATAAGAACACACAATAAGAAAAATAAAGAAATTAACCACCAATAGATTACCCCCCAAATTAATCAATCAAGAAACCCCCCAACAATATATGATCTAGCACTTTATGCTTATTGCGATTATAGGCACCACTTGCCAAGAACAATGAAGTGGACTTGATTTTAGTGCTTATAGATTCCAAATATGGACACAAGCTCAAATTACAAATAAAATATACAATAAAATCAATATAATAACACCACTAAAAAGAAAATAAAAAATTATGCACTTTCAAAAAAATTGTACCCAAAAATGTTACCATATGAGTGAGAACAAAGCCCTAGAAGTTCCCAAAACAAGATTAGCTCAAAAACACCTATGAGAATCTGAAATTTCTAGAAAAAATAGGCACAAAAAAAAACTAATTGCATCATTACAAAGAGCATGAAATTCTACCCCAACTAAAAAAAAAAAACTCAGGAAAAGGAGGTTGAATGACTAAGTTATAAGCCCGCAAAGTTGGACTATCAAAATGAAAACTCCAACCATGAGGGGGGAAATTTTTTAAAGGGTTGCTGATGCAGTGCTACCATTAGTACCTTGCATGATTAAATTTGATGGTCTAGTGGTCATCACAGTTGGAATATGCCATGGCTATTGAAATATTCACCTTTCAAAATCTTTCTAGGAATCTCAATGGAATATTCAATCTCTAGCCAGCAAATGTAGGAATATTCTATATGGTTGGGATATTTCACTAAAAGGTGGTGATGTCTAGTGGTGTATGTGGAAACTACATGTGTGAACCTAGGGATTCCATGTGGTTCCCTCTATGGTTCCTAGCATCGACAACTACTATAGAGTTACAGTTTTATATATATATTTTTTATTTTTTAATAAAAATTTCTAAAAAATAAAAAAAATAGAAATTATATTTTTTCGCATACAATTTTTTTCTATGATTTGATATTTCTTTCTACCAATGGTATGATTTTTTATCATACGACCGTACGATCATTCGTACGACCAAATAGGATAATTTTTTCTCTAATACTTGGGTCTAGGTGCTTAGATTTTGATGATTTGACAGTTGATCATGGGGGTTTTTGGCCTCTTGGACATGAATCTAGTAGGGTCTATTATGACCCAAAGTGCTCCAAAATTAGAGCTACCTCCCAAATTTGGAAACCACCTTTTAGCTTCAAACCCTCATAGATTTGGCCTCATATGTCTGATTTGGATGAAACAAAAGGAAAAAATGAATTTCTCAAACCCTCTAAACTCAATGGTGAGCTCATATTTACACCAAAAACCTCTAATTTTGACCTACAAGACAAATCCATAAAGAAGAAATCCCCAATTTTGATATTTATTTCATTTTTTCCTAATTCTCTAGGTCATCATTTGATTCAAGAGAAGAGCATAATCAAATTATCAAGGTTTTCCAAGATTTTTAGCCTAGATCTTTCAATAAATACTAATAAGAAGAAATCCCAAAAGATTTGATACCATGTAAGAGTTTGTATAGAATACTCAGAAACCATACAAGATTTGGCTAAAAATTACAACCACTCAAGGTCTAGGAACTTCATGAAAGTACAAGATGGATTATCTATGAGATAATATTTTTTTCTATCAAATGATGAAAATGATAGATTATGATGATATTATTGTTGTATGATTTACACATGAGAGTACTTGGTGATATAGCCAAGGTAAGACATAGGATTAGACATGATCATGAAAAGTGTATAATCCTGTGTCATGAGACAACTAATATTAAATGACTTAGGACACAATCATTAAATTTCAAAAAATAAGATTAGGTCTTATGACAACTAACAACCTTCTAGAAGGATTCCCTAGGACCTAAGTGGACTTAACATGTAAAAAAGACCCACTAATGAACTAGTTAGGTAAACACCTATTTACACCAATAATAATGTATATTTTAACACCCTTAGCAATGGCCATAACTCCTCTAACCATTTTGTACCCTACATGATAAATAAGCTATCCACTTAACCGATCAATTTATTCATAGAAAGTAGGTTTCATGTCAAACCAAGGATGTATAGTACATAATTAATCCACTTCATTCATCCATTAGGGAATCTAATGAAGACTCTTTGATGACCAACAATATTTAGGTGACAATAATTACAAAGGCACACTGTACCATAATTTTATAAACAATCCTAATGTGAGGTCATGTGAAAAGATGCATTGGAGTTAATTAGGTATAGAAAATCTAATACATGTGTAGCCAAGGTTATTAAAAATTCATCACCATCATCCTAGGAGAATTTCTTAGACTCAATCAAAATCTCTTTATCTTTTTCTTTTCCTCCCTAAAGTCTCTTAAAAAATAGAAAATATTATTGTAGTTCTAGATATTTTTCTTGGACTTACTAGTATTGTAGACACATAAACTATATTGATTCATCCCATGCACCTAATCCTGATTTACTAACACCAATTCTACCTAAATCATTTCTTTTACTAACCATTTAATCGAATAATATTTATTTAATTAAATTCATCATATTTCATTTTTTAATTAAATAAATAAATTTTATCTAATTAAATCATTATCTCCTATTAATTAAATAAATTATTTTGTTTAATTAATCATATTCTCCTCTTTTAATTAAATAATTCATTTTATTTAATTATTTTCTAAAGTCGTCTTGTTTAAATTAAATAAACTAACCTTTATTTGATTTAAGTCTAACACCATCCCCTTTTAATTAAATAAATCCAACTGTATTTAATTAAGTCTAAATTCATTATCCCTCTCATTTCGATTTATTTAAATCCAAATATCTAAGTCAAAATGTCAAATCAACTAAATCTTCATCTAAATTAATCAAATCATGATTAATCCTAACACTAATCACTCAAATCCTCTAGATTTTGCAACTTGCACAATTAAATCAATTTAATTGATTTATAGATTCTTCTATTTCTTTCAAAAAGGGCATCAAGTTGGAATATTCTTCAAATTTGAATTCTCCCTCCCAAAAGGACTTGTCCATCCAACAAGGCATTAAAGGACTCTTACATGTCCTTTTTCTTGAGCCAAGTGGCATTAACTCTTCTTTCATCTCCCTCCAGCATGTCACTTCTCTAATTTCAAATATCCACCTAATGGCATTTATGTGCACATTCATCAAAATGTGCTCCACCTCTATCCACTAACATGCTGACAAGTGGCATTTTTCCATTGGTTGATGTTTTATCCCACATTCATCCTTTTTTCTCATTCTTCCATCATCCTCTTCTATAAATAGAAGGCTCTTTTACTAATTTTGGATCCACAACTTTAGGAAAAATCATTATCTTCATGTTTTGAGTAATTTCATCCATTCTCATCCAAGTTTCATAGTTTTCATCAATTTCATAGCTAGGTTATGGAAAATTTCATCAAGGAGCATCATTGATCATCAATAAGCTTCCATGGAATTGGGAAAGGGTTATTTTCCACATCAAAATAGCACCAATTCCCCCATGGGATTGAGAGTTTGAACATTTGAATAAGATTTAGATTGCTTTCATTTGTGTTTTTTTACTTCATTTCTTGTTCTTCATGTTTCAAATGAATCTTATGGGTAATGATGGTTTTGATTTCCATAAGTGACTAATATTGCATTTTTTGTTTATGTATGTGCAAGTATAGATCCAGCATTCACATTTTGGCCCTAGAAAGAGGGTGAATTTGAAGAAATTAACACATTTTTTTAACCAAAATTTTGCTGCTTTTTGAAATTTTGTGTGTCTACAGGAAAGTGCAACGCTGCCAAGGTCAAATTGCATTGCTATGAGTCCAGCGACACTATTTAGCAATGTTGTCAAACTTCAAACTATGATGCTGAAGTCATTTTCCTTAGCTCGGATCAAGTCAAACTAAAGTTATTTTCCTTAGCCCTAATCAAGTCAAACTCCAAAGTGCACCACTGGTTGAAACAATGACACAATCACAGTCTTTGTTTTTCCACAGAGTGCCATTGGTACTAGAGTGTCACTAAATTGCTCCAAACTATGTCGCCTTTGTAGATTGCGCCACTATGGTGGGGTAAAAGGAAGATTTCAAGTTATTTTTAGCATGTTCTTTTTGTCTTTGATTCATTTGAACTCCTAATCTATTTTTTGGCTCTATTTTCTATGGATTAACCAATCTTTGTAGGTTGGAACAATCAAAAGGGAAAGGAGGAAGCAAAGACAAGACTTCTTATGGCATCTTATTTCTATTGTTTTAAGTGTTTTTTTAACACTTTGGAAGCACTTATAATTCCATCCCAAGGATTTTGTCACTTTCATTTTTAGGAATCAAAATAATTTTCATTTGGGCTTAAAAAGAACAAACAAAGGGATTAAAAAGAACTTTAGGAACTTACTAGAATTTGTTTTCGATTCTAAAATTAAACAAGCAAATTTCACACTTCATCTTGGTGTTTAAAAAGAATCCATTCTTGCTTTTGAGGTTAAAATGAACATGTGTATCTTGTGTTTTATAATTTCTTGTACAAAGTAATATCATTTAAAAAGGAATATGCACTTCTCTTGCTCTTCACGAAAATCTTGAGAATCAAAAGTCTTCTGGTGATATTAAGTTGTATAAAATATTGCCTCCACACTTCAATTGGGTTTTTAAAATTGAAAAAAATCTTGCTAGTGTGAGTCAAGTATATCATGTGTGTTCTCTCTTTGTTCATGCAACAGGATTGATCTAACTAAGGATAATGCTTTCCCACTTTGTTTATAGGGGCTACCTAGGAGACACATATGAAAGAGGCTTCGGAGACTCCAACCATTTTTTAGTTGGGCTGATATATATGAAAATGACAAGACTAAATTGTCAATTCCAATGGTATGTAGGCCTTAGTTGTATAAGTCTTTGAATGAGGTACTACCTTAAAAGGTAAAACTTCTAGAAGGATTGTGGTGCTACAAAGATGTCCCACATTCTTGCAGTTCTTGGTAGAGATGAGAATTATGCCATGGGAGTTTCATGGGTAGTAAAGCTTGGATGACCCATAGAAGTGAGTGTCATGGAGGGAAGCTAGTGTGGTCAAGCTTTTAATCATCCGCCAAGAATAAGCTTAAGTTTATCCAAGTGGGGATTCAAAAATATTGTCTCTTTCTATCCTAGAGTTGTGCATCATTTTGGAATCAAAACACTTTGCTTGGATCTAAAACATTGGAAAACAAAAATTCAACCATGATCATCAAATTTTAAACCCTTTAGAGAAAGAAAATACCTTTGACAAAATTCAAATGCTATTGCTTTCCCTAGGGATTCTATCCTTAGAGGCTTCTAAGCATTTGAATTTACATCTCAATTTTCTCTCACTAAATTCAACATTAGGGAAATATTGCCTTGATTTCCTTGATTTCCACATAATGGACTTTATGGGATGAAAGGAAATTGGGACATTAAACATTTAGTTTGAAAACCTAATAAGAAAGTGTTTGTGAGTAAAAGGACTCGATGGCAAAGACAAAAGAAACAATTAATGGACCCACATGCTGCTCTTCAAATGATTTCTTGAAGATCAAAATCTGAAAAGACAAAGCCAAAGGGTCTTTGAAGATCAAAAGCTTCGCATAAAGAAATGTTTTTCAATGCTTTACAATTTAAGAAGATGTTGGTGTAATTAACTATTTATTTGCATCTTCTTAAGTTTACTTAGGCTTTTAATTAGGGTGCTAGGGTTTGTATTTTCTTATCCCTTATCTAATTGAGCTAACTTTTGTAGCTCAAGTTAGGTTAGGGTTGTGCTACTTACCATGCTTACTTGCTATAACAAAACCTTATCTTGTACATTTGTATCAATTAATCGTGAATCAATCTTGCATATTGATAGCATACATTCTCGCCATTATTTCTCTCTTGTGTGGAAGTATTTTTGTCTAGCAACAGATTTCTGGAAATCTAACATAGTATCAGAGCATCCAGGGTTGCAGACTCCTTCTCGGATCTGAGGGTTTTATTTTTTGGCTTGAAGATTTTTGCTGGGTGCAGATTGGGGTTTTGATAACCTCACGGTTGAGATCAGAAGGCTCCGCAGACGAATTTTGACTGTAAATTCGTCCATTTTGGGTAAAGTTGTTTTTGAAGCAAATTTTTTTTGCGGAGCAGCACTTCTGATTAGTGCAGTTTTCAATTTTGCAAAAAAATGACCCACTACGTAGGTATATTGTATGGCAAATTTTGGGAGCCAAATTTTTATATTTTGAGGCAAATCTTATTGAAAATATTTGGGGCTTTATATATAATTATTAGAACAAATTTAATTCAGTGAGAATCGTAGGAGTATTAGCATTATTTGTTGTCATCTATCCGCGAGGGAGTTGGTAGAGCTTCCTTTTGCATTATATTCTCTGTGCCGGGCCGTTAATTACGTTCAGCGTCACGATTCAATTCACATGGTCCCACATCCGACCATCTTCCATGGCCTGTTTCTTGTGTCATCAGACGAGCCACATCAAATCTGGTAGGGTCTTCTATAGGCAATCTTCATTGACGGTCATCCTTCTCTGTTAGCATCGGTCAAATCATGGGTACTCGTAGAACCTTACAGGCTTGTACCTTGTGCGGTCATTGGGTGGGTACCCTAAGCTGTCCCCATCGGCATTTACCATCGATGTTTACACTAAAATCGGTAACATTTGTATGATTTTGGCTGTGTGTTTGAATTCTAGTGATTAGCCTTGACTTACCTTAGCATCTATTATACACCGGAATATGTCGAGAGGGCTTTGGATCTGACCACTAGTGATAGAAAAAGACTCTTTCATCACCAGTGTCCTCAGTACTTTGTCCTCTCTGCACAGTATGGGTACGAAGCTTTAATTGGTATGCATGCCCAAGTTTATTGGCATTCTTATATATATTAAAAGCTTTGTTTAGAGGGAAAGTTCTTTTTTGGGATTTTGCATGGCAATATTTTCCCTATTTCTTGGTTAATTTTTTCAAAAAAGAGGGCAAGTTTTTTTTTAAAGAAATCTTTCTATTTAAAAAAAAAACTGAAGGGTTTTTTTGGAGATTCTTAAAAGTTTTTTCTATAAAACTCATTTATTTCCAACAAAAGAGGGAGAAGCCAACAGTGAGTCAGCCTCAAGATTTTGCAGCGGTTTTTTTCACCTCCGGAGCTACGACAAAGGAGTTGCTTTCTAATTTTTGTGCAGGAATTTGTTCTTCTTCTCTCATCATGGACTTTCCAAAAGTTGTACTTCTAACTCCATTTAATTATCATGAGTGGAAATCTCAGATGGAGTTGCTACTGTTAAAGTTGAAGCTGCAACGAATCACTTTTGGTCAAGATCTAGAACCACAGGGAGCAAAAGAGAAAAGAAAATGGTTTGATAGAAGAGATGAAGCCCTCGGTAATCTTCTTCTATCCATTTCTCTAGATCTTTGATATCATGTTGAGTCTTGCACACATCCTCATGAAGTTTGGACTACTTTAGAGAGCCTCTTTGGTAAGCCAGACAAGCTAAGGAAATTTAAGTTGGAAAATGAACTGATGGGTCTTAATCCTTTAGATTTTGACAATATTCAAGACTTTTTCTCTAAGCTCAACTCTCTTAGATTGCAGTTATCAAAATGTGGGGTTGTTAAAGAGGATGAACAGATGATACTTTCTATTCTTGCTAATCTTGGTTCTTCATATTCTGTGTTTGTTTCTACTTTCTATGCTACAATGGATGCTCTTGGCAATACATATAAAATGCCTTCTCTTGATGAATTTGCTGCACATCTCACAAGGGAACAAGCAAAGTTGATGCACATGGGTACATTGAAGTCTTCAACATCTCAAGCTCTTATTGTGAATGATACAAAAGCTTCAAGTGGCAAAGGAAAGAAGCACAAAAAGGAAACCAAGTCAAATGAGCAAGGTAAAGATTATCCTTCACATGGCACTCCTGAGTCCTCATCCTCTTCAAAAGAGGAATCATCAAAAAAGAAGAAGTCCAAATGTGCATATTGCAAAAGGTTAGGACATGATGAGCATAGATGTTATAATAAGAAGATTGATGAACTCACCCACCTTCTTCAAAAGAATAACATTCAGCTACCCTCATCAGTGTCTTCTACTTCTTCTTCACCATCACATTCGGCAGCTCCATCATCATCACAGTCAGAGAACACAACATCCACTTTTGGGCTACATAATATGAAAGGGCATGCACTCTTGGCCTCTACAAGTCCTAATTCTCAAGGATGGCTTCTTGATTTAGGGGAATCTCATCATGTATGGCATCTTCAAAGGAAATGTTCTCTTCTTTTGAGCCTTGTAATTCACCTCACATTCTGATGGGTAACAATACATTCATGATAGTAAGTGGGAAGGGTTCTATTGGTATTGGGGAAGGGACTTTCAATGATGTGCTTTTTGTTCCTTCTTTGACCACTAATCTCCTTTCTATTTATCAAATTACTCATGGGGGTCAAGGTAAAACAGTTGAGTTCACTCCTGATAGGGTGTATATAAGGGACTTGGAGACTAGGGATATTGTTGCAATTGGGATGGTTGATCATTCATCTCGAGTATATTATTTTTCACATTTTGCTTCAGAACCTGATAATGTTCCTTTGACTGCATCACACACTCCATTGAGTGTGACCCATATTAGTGAGGAGAAGTTTGGTCATCTACACCTTGGTATTTTAGAGACCAGTGTTGAGCTTCCTACACCTCCACCTCCTGCTTCTTCAGCCATTGTTGCTTCTGTTCAGCAGGATAATCATAGTTTTTCAGATCTTGCTTTGTGGGATGATTATTTGACAGGGATTTCTACCTTGTTCCTAGAGTCTCATACTACAGATTTGGAGGACACACTTGAGGGGATTTCTCTCCTCTTTGATGACAGTTTCAGCACAAATGTTACACCATCTTCTTTGTCTTTGGAGATTGATATTCATGAGTCTCCTCCATCACTTGACTTGTCATGTTTCTTGGTTGAGTTTGACCATGATTATGTTGTGGCTCAATCAAGCTTGGAGGCTCCTACTCAGTTTTCAGATGCATACATGTTGAGCGTTCATTCTTCCTCTTTTCAGTTGGATATGGAGTGGCTCCTTCATCAGCTTATGGATTTGTTTCTTTCTAAGGGGAGATGTGTTGCTTGCAGACATTGGATCATCTTTTGTTTTCAGGCATTCTTCATTGGCTTTGGAGCTTCTTCAGCATGCAGGGGATATCTTATCTCATTACTTCCCTCTTATGGTGGGGTCATTTATTGTATATTCATGATGGATGTAGTCCTTGGGGGGTATCATTGAGTCCTCCATACATCATGTTTACATTCATCGCTTGTTTTCTTGTTTCTCTCTTTTGGAGGGTTTTTGCTTCTTGGGTTTCCCTTTTCTGCTTTATAGAGATTTCATTTCATTTGCATCTATAAATGGGTACCCTAACATGGCCTAGTTATTTAGGACCCATAGTAGTTTACATTATAATCTCTTCTCTAAGTTGCACTTATGGGGGTGTTGTTGGTGTTGTTAGCAGTGCAATTTCTGGTTTTCTCATTGTCTAGTTGTGTACTCTGGTTTTTCATGACTAAACTTTAGCTATGGGGTGTCTTTCATTTTAGCACGTGGGTTAAATGGTCTCCCACAAGGGTTGAGCCCAGCGTGCTAGTTTTGATCTACAAGGGGCGGCCTGTGTTAGGGTTTCCTGGTTTTTCTCTTTTCCTTTTTTTGGGTTTTTATTTCGGTTCCCGTCTCTCTTTTGCCTGCTTTGGTTTTTCTTTCAGAATCGGGGGCAGAACGGATGCTTGAAGGGAACTAGAACTTCTCCAATTCTGAGGTTCTAGCTCCTATTCATGCATCCATCCCAGTCCCGATTCTGCGTGTTTGGTGTTTCTTTTCCTTTCTGCCCTGTGTCGGTCGTTGGTTGTTTTCCCCGGCTCTGCTTGCTTTGTTTTCCTTTTGTTTTTGGCAGGGGCGGAACCGGGTCGGGGTTTGTCTTGGAACATTTTGCGAAGTTCTTGTTTTCCTTTTGTCTCCGCCCCCGTGGCTTTTGGTTTTGTTTTGGCTCCGGCTCCATATCCGCTGTCTTTTGCGGAGGTGGGGGCGAGATCATTTCGGGTCTGTTGTTTTCTTTTCTTTCTGGCCATTTGTTCTTTTCCTTCGGTGACCTGTCTAGCTGGTTCATGCTTCACTTATGGTTCTCTTGAGCCCCGTTTTCCATTCCTTTACCGGCCCCTTGTCACCGTTTTACTGGCCTTGCTTCTTCTTCGCCGTGGCTTTTGTCTGTCGGTGTGACTTCCCTTCGGCGGGACTTGGAGCTTTCAATATAACTCATGGTGATTCTGTTGGGTCTTTCCGAAGATGTCTTGTAGTTTTCTTTCGGCGTATGCTATACCTTTCGGTGAGATGTCTCGGCGATGTCTTTTGTTACGCCGACCGGTGATGGATGATCTTAATGCTTCGGTGGGATTTATGTTTTTTGGTGTGTCTTCTTGGTGATGGGGTCGGGTCTTGCCGAAGGTGATTCAATATGTGACTTTCGGTGAAAGTCTTTACTTCTCTCGGCAAACAAGTTTCTAAGGGCTTGTGGTATAACAATGTAATGTCGCTGTGATGTCTCATCGATGATGGGTGCTTATACCGACCGACAATGTAAAGAGTAATCTCTTCGGTATGAGCTGGGGTCTTCGGCGTGAGGTCTCAGCGAGTGACCTTCGGTCTCGCCGATGGAACATATGGTGGTCTTCATCGGCATAGGCTCTGGGCTGTCTCAGCGACACTCAGGTGAATGAAAACCTTCAGAGAGACATGGTGTACGGCAGGAGGTCTTCTCGATATCTTAATGTTATAGCGATACACAAAAGGAAAATGGTTTCGGTTGGTGTGAGACTATTAATGTCTTGGTGATCGATTGTAATCTCTCTTTCACTGACGGGGTGTTG
>VDFB02219908.1:0-45452 GCA_007258455.2 Sequoia sempervirens
CCTAAACCCTAAACCGTAGAGAGAGAGAGGTAGTTCTAGGGAATTAAAGTCTATACCCTATACTGTTATTTCCCTAAACCTTAACCCTCAACCTTAGGAACTAAATCCAATAGGTTAAACCCTAAACCCTATACCCTAAACCATCAACCCTAAACCCATAAATCATATGTCCTACACCTTAAATAATGAATAATTTAGAGATATTAAAGGGAGAGAGGAGAGAGAGAGAGAGAGACATGGGAGAGAGATTAAGAGAGGTGATATATAGAGAAGAGAGGAGAAGAAAGAGATATGTGAGATAAATTGAAGAGAGATCTACATAGGGAGGGAGGGAGAGGTAGATAAGGATGAATGAGGGGAGAGATAGTAAGGGGAGCTTGATAGTGGAGAGGGAGAGGTTAGATAGAGAGAGGTACAGATCTAGAGGAGAGAAAGAAGTGAGATAGAGAATAATAGAGATGGGGAGGAAAGTAGACAGGGGCAGATGTGAGAATTAACCCTAAACTCTATACCCATAACCTAAAACCCTATACCCTATATTGTCAATTCTCTAAACCTTATCCCTCAACCTTAGGAACTAAATCCAATAGGTTAAACCATTAACCATATACTCAACCCTATACCCTCAACCCTAAACCCTATACCCTCAACCCTAAACCCTATACCCTAAACCATCAACCCTAAACCCATAAACCATAGGCCCTACACCCTAAATAATGAATAATTTAGAGATATTAAAGGGAGAGAGATAGAGAGAGAGGTGATATATAAAGAAGAGAGGCATTGAAAGAGATATTTGAGATAGATAAAAGAGAGATCTACATTGGGAGGGAGGTCCAGAGGTAGATAAGGATGGATGAGGGAAGAGATGGGAAGGGGAGGTAGATAGTGGAGAGAGATATGTTAGATAGAGAGAGGTAGATCTAGAGGAGAGAGAGAAATGAGATAGAGAACAATAGAGATAGGGAGGAGAGTAGAGAGGGGGAGATGTGAGACTTAACCCTAAACTCTATACCCATAACCCGAAACCCTATACCCTATACCATTGGTTCCCTAAAATTTATCTGTCAACCTTAGGAACTAAATCCAATAGGTTAAACCCTTAACCATATACTCAACCCTATACCCTATACCCTTGATCCTAAACCCTATACCCTTGACCCTAAACACTAAACCCTATACCCTATACCATATACCCTCTTGACCTTAAACCCTATCCCTCAACCTTGGACCCTAAGGCCTATATAATAAACCCTCAACCATATAGAGACAACCCTAAACCCTATATCATATACACTCATCCCTAAATCCTTGTGTCAGTCTTATACATGTGATATGTAGTCAACTTGGCTCCTCATACCTTGGTGTATAGTATTGCATGCATTATCAAATTAAGTGCTCTCTACAATGTAGTTCAATTATTGTATTCCAAATACACTTAATCCCATCCCATCCCTTCTTTTCGGTCACCATCATTTTTCTCTTTCCTAATCATGGATTGTATGTGCACATTCATTCTCTATTTCTTCCATATGTCCCTACACTCGTTGTATTAAGATGGTCACTTGGCCTTCACCTCCATCCAACTCATCTCATCATTGCATTTTCATCTTAAGTCTTTAGATTTTTTGTTGTAAGCATCTTCTTATCATTGCATTTCATCTATAAAATGTTTAGATTTGTTATTCTAAGCATATTATCATCATTGAATTTTCATCTGAAGTATTTATATTTGTTATTTAAAGCATCTTATCATTATTGCATTTTCATCTAAAGTGTTTAGATTTATTATTCTAAGCATCTTATCATCATTTTATGTTTTCATCTTAAGTGTTTAGATTTGTCATTTTAAGCATCTTATCATCATTGTCTTTTCATCTTAAGTGTTTAGATTTATTATTCTAAGCATCTTATCATCTTACGTGTTTATTACATTTCATATCCATAACATACATATACATTCTTTATTAGATACATTCTATATTCATTTTAAACCATATACATATATCTACATTAACATTCACCTACATATGTCATAAATCGCATACACCAGTACAAACATCATTATTAGTAAATTGATACCATAATAATCATTAACATAAGCCATTACTAATCATCATATAGTTGATCTCATCAACCTCATTGATCTAGTTGATCTCCACAACCTCTTTGATCTAGTTGATCTAGATGTCCCAACCCTCAAGTAGTTGATATATATATATATAGCTTTATAGAACATGTATGTTCTTTTAAAATATCAAAACATGTATGTATTTTTCTTATTTTTGGGCTTACAATGGATTTAACTTACCAAAACCCTATGTACTTAACCCTAAACCTATACACTTAACCCTAAAATTTATATCTATAACCCTAAGCTCTATATCCATAACCCTAAGTTACCCTAGATACCCTATACAATCAACCCTAAACCCTATCCCTCAACCCTAAACCATAGAGAACAAGGTTAGATAGAGAGGTGGTTCTAGGGAACTAAAGTCTATACCCTATACCCTATACTATCAGTTCCCTAAACCTTATCCCTCAATCCTAGGAACTAAAGCCAATAGGTTAAACCATTAACCATTTACTCAACCCTATACCCAATACTCTCAACCCTAAACCCTATCTCTCAACCTTGGGACCCTTAAATACTATAGGCTAAACCCTCAATCCTCAACCATATAATATATACCCTCATTACCCTAAACCCTATCCCTCTTGACCTTGGACCCTAAGACCTATATAATAAACCCTCAATCATATACATTCAACCATAAACCCTATATAATATACCCTCAACCCTAAACCATATCCCTTAACCCTAGGCCCTAGGGGATGAACACTTGACCCTATACTCTTAATCCTAAATGATATACCCTCAACCTTATGCACTATATACACCATATACCTCGATTCTAAACCCTACACTTATCCCTTGGTCGTAAAACCTATACACTCTACTCTAAGCCTTATACCTTCAACCCTCAAAGTTCCTAGTCTCAAAAATAAACCTTGTAACTCAATCTTATACTCTCAAACTTAAACCCTACACCCTATATCATCAACCATAAACCCTACACACTACAATCTCAAACCTAATACATAAACCTTATACCCTATATGATAGACCCTAAAACCCAACATTAATAATTTAACACTAAAACCTATATAATTAAATTTAATCCCTAAACAATCAACTCTCAACTCTCCATCATAAACCATCAAGAACATGATGCTTAGAGAGATATAAAGAGAGTTAGAGACTAAGGTAGAGGGAGAGAGAGGTGGGTAGTTAGATTCAATAACACGATACTTTTAATGCAGGCCAAAATATGCTCACCTTTGGCAAAATGCCGATATATTATACAATGAGTTCTATAAGGCTAACTATAAAATATAGTGAGTTGATCAAAATCTAGATATATATCATGTTTATCAATTCATTATAAAAAAAAACTATCTATGGATTATTACTAAAGGTCATCCTTATGGTTTACTAAAGGGAAACCACTTAAGAGGACTAATTTACTCCAAATGATCTTTACTACGCGAAAGGGGTATTATTATTATTTTTACGTAAGTGGACAACAAAACTCTATAATAGAACTAACAATCTTAAAATCCTCGTATTGCAAAAATGAAAGTCATTTGAATGTACACTTATAATGCTTATAATAACCAAGTACTATCTTGTTTAATTTATGATTTAATGTTTGGCATATATATTATCAAAGTGAGAAAGTAACAATAAATTTTAGATAACAATAGTGATACTTAAACGTGAAATTGAGATTGTGTTGATCTGCCTTTACATACATAAATACATATTTTCCCAATTTTAAATTTTAAATATATATATATAGATATATTGTAATGCCAACTATACTAATTTCCTCTAAAATAAGATACTCAGTGATTTTAGTTTTATCCCCTCTTCAATAATTTAATTTTCTTTGCTTGATTCATGAACCAACAATTTATTTGTTTACCTATAATTTTACAAAGCACATACATATTTTTCCTTGCACAAAACACACACGTTTTGTATTTTACAAAACACTTACATATTTTGGCTTTGCACAAAACATGTACGCATTCTGTCTTGCATAAAACACGTATAGGTTTTAGCTTGTACTTAGGCTTGGATGGTTCATTTGCCTCATTTTCATGTGATTTTCTCCTCCATTCTCATTTTTCAACTTGCTCATCATCAGGTTTACACATTATAAATCAAATCTTAGTAAAATTACCACCATAGTTTCACACATCTTCTAGGCTTTGTAACCATATGATTTTTTTTTAGATTTGAACTACATTAACACATTTATTTTTAATTTCTTTCACTAATTTTTCCATAGTTATCAAAGACATGTATTGAATTTTTTAATAACTTTTGACCTACTTGTCCAAATTTGAAAAAAAAAAAAATATTATTATACACTTTATTCTTTAGACATTGGGGAAAAAATTGCATTTTCGATTATTTTGGTGCAAGTTATGTGACGTGCATGTTTGGTGATGCAATTTTCAGGATGCATCCACTTTGAAAAATCATTAAAAAAATACTCAATAAAAAGTTATAAAAAAATATACAACTTCTAGTACTCACTCTTAACTATATTTCTACCAATGGGTTTTTGAAAATACTAAATGCAACTAAAAGAATTGAGGGAAGCAAGGTAGACACTATGTTATATTTTTCTGAAAAAATAAGAACACTTATGTGTGTGTGAAGCATTTGATCCTCTTAATCTTATCTATTTTTGAAAAACTTTAGTAGTTTGGAAACTTAATTCAGAGTACTACAATTCTTGTTCTTTTGGTATCTTCAAATTTTGAGTGCATGAATCTCAAATTACTCCTTCAAATTCAAGTTTAGCTTATTTCAGAATAAAAGTGGCCACTTTTGACCCCTTTTTTGTGCACTATCTTGGTGCACTTACCCATGATTAGGGACACCTAACTGGGTGGATTCTAGCAAATTTCCTCACTTTTATTTGACTATCTTGCCTACTCATGATACTTAGCTTGTTGCTTGTCGAGGATGGAAATGAAAAGGGAATAATCACTAATTGGGAGCTTAAATTGCTAATGACCTAGAACCTAGTAATGTATGGAAAAGCCAGATGACCATTATCAACCTCCCCTCTTGTGGTATAGCTCTCACTACTTAGCAACTTTGTCTTACATTTTAACATTTTGAACTTGGCCTTATCTAGACTTTAGGGTGTGAATTCTTCCACCCATCTTTTTTGTAAATATGCGAAATATTATTTTTTTATAAGTAATATAAATACTTATTCATCTAAAAAATAAAACACTATTATTTTTTCATTCTTATATATAAATAACTCTAAACTCAATTTAAATTAATTATCTATTTAAATTACCATGTTTACTATAATTTAATAAAATGTATTTGATTAAATATAGATATTACTTTTAAAAAAGGTTTGATGTGAAAACTATAACTATAAATAAAACATTGATTTTTTTATTAATTTAATTTTTTAACTATCATAAATCTGTAAAGATTTACAATACAGCACCACAATATGAACCATTTTTATTTAATCTAAAATAAGATTGTTATTAAGATTGATTTGATACAAGCTTTAATTAAAGTATATAAATGATATAGTTGTGCTGTTATCCATAAAATGAACACTTTTACATAGTACAAAATTGCTGAGTGAAAGGCAGGTACAAACCACCATGTGGCATTTCCCTGCTTCTCGTCTGGCTCATACTGGTGGGATTATAATGCTTGATGTTTGAAATAATACATAATTACTATTCCCTACATATTTTTCCTACTAACCACAAGTGATCAATGAAAAGCAAATCTGGAACTAAAAATAAAATCGAAGGCACGAACGAGGAAGAAAACCAGGCAAACGTAGAGAATGTGATGATATGACGGAAAGAATGAAGGTGACCTTTCCCAAGAGATGGAAGACTGAGCATAGCTTGGATCCTTGACATGTTCACATCCTTGAGAACAATATTCTGCTGTTTTGAGATGGGAAAGTATGTGAGGGAATACAAGTTTGTGAGAATTCTCTCCAATAAGAAGATCAGAATGGCCAAATCCCTCAACAACTACTCTTTCGTGGTGGAAATCTGGTTGATGGAGCTTCATGAACTGGTTTGCAAGGAGAGAGGTCTCTGGAGTCACAAGAATAGACCTCCCACCAGATATATACATAGTGGGTAATGGCATCCTCTCTGGATGAATAAGAAAACTGTTGTTTCCTTTTGAATCCACGATGTGACCTGCGATGCAAATTGAACGAAGATGGGGCAAGTCCGACATTGGCAGACGAGGCAATGCTTTCTTGTAGAGCCAATGGTGCATGGTGCTAGATACGTTGTCATGCCACAGGGCGCTCCCAAAGATCCCACAGAAGACTTCACATTCATCTAATGTGCATCTCTCTGTCCGAGGGATGGCTTTGGCTATGGACTTGAAAAGCTTGTGTCTCCATTCTCCTTCGGAACTCTCAGACATTTCTAGCACTTTTTTCTTCCCCAAGATTGCCATTGAAATCTGCAGAACAAGTTGTACAATGAGACCATGTTTTTTTTATTTCGGTCTAAAACAAACTTGATAGAGCATTGTTCAATTAGCTAAACTTTAGAAGTTCTATGACTTCGATATTTATCTCATTGGATTACCAGCGTAACCAACAAGATGATGCACTATACCAACCAACAACAAAACAAGCTCAACTCCACAATTATTCCACGAGCAAAATTTCGTCTAAGAAGTATCATGAAGTCTTTGTGGATGTGTGTTTATTGTTTGTGTTATCTTTTTTTAAATAATGCATGCTCATATTGATTGTCTTAGTATTCCTCCTGCATGAATCTCATTGATTTTGTAAACTCAACTAACATGTATATGGTCAAGCTATATTAACTTTTCTAATGGTCAAGCTATATTAACTTTTCTAAAACTTTTCTAATAGGATTATCTATTAACTTTTTTAAAGCTTTTCTAATAGGATTCATCTGTTAGTGTGATTTCAGATAAGCCACTTAAACAAGTCAAGACTTAGAATGTACTATTTAAACCAAATCATATACTATACATCAAAACAATTTTTTTCTTTTGAGATTTCCATGGTCGAAAATTCACAGGGTAATGAGAAATAGATGGTATTAGAGAACTTACAGGCATCAGTGGAAGCATGAGCTTGATGGATGCAAGAGTTGTGACCTTGAAAAACATTGATGAGTTCGTGCAAACTAAAGAAGCAACATTATGAGCTGGTATATGGCCTCCTAGTAGTGCCATATGAATTGCAAGGCCCCCAACACAGTGTGCAATCACATGGACCTTGATATCAGGCCCGTGTATCTCTGTAATCCTTGCCATAGCTGCATTCATAGGAGGATGAAATGAGAATCACCAGCATGGATTAGAATAAGAGCCCACTACATCTTACCCAAAAACAAGAATATAAATGCAAAACCAGATTTGAGCAAATGAACACCTGCTGGGATATCAAAGCGAGCAATATCTTCAAGCGTGAATTCGTTGGAGGAATGTAGAGGGTGTAAACGATTTTGTAACAACCATGCTTCGTATCCTTCATCAAGTAGAGTTCGGACTAGATCCATGGGCTCAGTAGGTAGACAGAAACTCTCTATTGAATGCCCATTTAACAAAAGGACAGGATAACTTTTTGTTGGACAATCAGATCCGTTGCTCTTTGAAGTACATTTCCATTGTTTACAGCTGAATAGAAACCCATCACCTTCACATACATTAATATTCCATATTAGAAACAAATGGAACGCTTGAAGAATGAAAGTGCCAAACCATAATGCACAATCTCAAAGCAAAGAATTCTAGAAATAAAAATATTGAATTCAAGAATGAAGAGATGATTGTTAGGTGAGGAGAATTAAAGGGAATTTCTTCAAACAAATCTTCCCATCCGGTCTAAGGAATTGTAAAAACTGAACAATTGAGAAACTAAAACAGGGGGTAACCCCAGCAAAAGTGGCTCTTAAGATTGTGAAACGTCCCTCCTTACCTGCTGTTATCTCATGCAATACATGGCATGGATAGTTATGTTGCTTAATGGTACCATGAACATTTGACAAAACTTCTCGAGGTCTCCGTAAAATGTACGTTCTGATAAGGCTTTGCACCAATAATGATAGAAACTTGCCTTTCCAATTTCCTTTCAAGGTGATCAAACTTTGTAATAGCCCAATTGCGGATACTTTAAGATCACCCTCCAACTCAACCAGGTCTGCATTAAAATAGGCTGCCCTATAATTCTGGTGGTTCCAAGTAATCTGACGAAGTTTTACATGCAGTGTTGTTGATTCTTTCCATCCAAAGCAGCAGAATAAGAATGGGTGCATCGTCTTCTTGCCTTCAAAAATGTATCTGCTTATCAAACATGCGTCAAAATGGGGTTTTAAATGTACATATAGGGATTAAAATGAGTTCTAACTGGAGACACAAAAGTTTATTGTGATAGAATCTTGCAATAATGTGATTGAACATTGGAGAAATTTGTATCAAGTAAAACACTCGAGAAAAATATAAGTCCAACCATACATACCCAGCTGGATTCAAGTTGAAAATGACATACCTTGCCCCTGAAGCTGATGAAAGAAGAAGATGGTAGTGCATATATTGAGTATAAGGTGTTCGAGGGTCTAGCCAACACATGTTGACGGTCCCATCCAGTATGTAAAGATTATCTCTATGGAGGGATTTCATTTGCATGTATCCTCCAACACTGCCTCTCAAAAGAGGATGATCATCTCCGAATCCTCTGTTTTTGCATCCTATATCCCTTGAACCCCAAGGATTCATCTTAAACACGAGAAACAGTGAGCATGGCATACCTCCTAATTCCCCATTCATGGATTCTCTGAAAGTTGGACCACTATCTTCCTTCTGCATTTGTCTGTTGTCATATACTTCAGGTTTCTTGATGACTCCATTGAATACAGGACTATGTAATCCTTGCCTTTCCTTAGCATATGCAGTTTTGACAATAAATTTCGCATCCTCTTGTCCCTTCTGATCAGAAACTTTTGAACCAACTGAAATTATGTTTCTATCAATTGGGGTATTGATTATCCTTTCAACATCATGGAAGTGGATTTTAGCAGAAAACTGTGATTTCATTGATGCTTTGAATTTGAGAGCATCGACTACAAGGCCAACAGCCACATACTCTGCAACTGTTGAGATTGTCAGAGATGGATTAATGCCTACGGCACAAGGAATCAATGAGGCATCACATACATATAGACCTGAATGCACTGCAAATCCAGGTTTTGGGGAAGTTGCTTGAGATTGTGAAGAACTAGTGTGAGGATTAAAGACTTGTCCAGATGGGTTTGCAACACCCAGGGAAGGATCATGGGCTGCATTACATCCCCCAAGAAGATGAACTGATGTGCTACGAAACCTGGACATAAATAAAATTCCTCCCAAGCGCTTGGCAAGCTTCTGAAATGCTTTGATTTTCTGAGGAAGTAGCGTGTCCTGAGGAGGACAGAGTTGGATACGATCTGTTTTATCATCTACTGAAATTTTTCCTTCCCCATTATCAAAGCCCATCATATTCAGAATCAATGCTTGGGAATCCATTGTTCTAGTTAGGTGTTTAAATGTTTCTATAATACTTTGCAAAAGCGAGTGGCCATGAGGCCATCCATAGCCTACTATTCTTTTGACTAGCAAATAAGGAAAAGCTGTAGGAACGATTCCACTCTGCGTCAACATAATAACATAGAATCATCAGAACATTTTAGTAAAATGTAGAATACATTGATGATTACGAATTAGAGAAATTTATTATATCAACACTTTAAAGTTTCTCGTCAAAGAATTATCAGCAACCTGTATTGTGAATCCAAGAGAAGATGTGTAAGATGTAGAATACATTGATGATTACGAATTAGAGAAATTTATTATATCGACACTTTAAAGTTTCTCGTCAAAAAATTATCAGCAACCTGTATTGTGAATCCAAGAGAAGATGTGTAAGAAGTTGTAATGGCTGGGCCTGGACGATCTGCCTTGGCAGAGTATGCAAGTTCCTTCTTATTTAATCCATAACCATTTAATGGCGCAGTACTTCCACCTACGTAGGCTATATTGTTTCCATTGCAACTTACTCCCAATCCTAGCCTTTCAGAAAGCCCAAGGCCTCTCTTTCTGGACTGGAATAGGATCTCTGCGGTGCCCAACACTCCAGCTGCAGTCAGACACCCACTGTGTAAGATTTTTACAAAGCCAAGTAGCAAAAAATGTCAATATCCAATATTAATTTACAATATACACACGGAAATTCATATCTATGATCAATGATAGCCAAGCATTTTTCTTTTACAGCGTTGTGTCATTATTATCCTTCAGAAGGCCAGATCTTTGCTGCATCTTAGCACGTTAAGTCATAATAGTATAAAGGTGGGAGTTTAGAAGAATAGATGGAAAACAAGATACCAGAGAGAATCACAAAATCTGATGACAAATATTGCAATTCGTCCAAATGTACTCGCCATCTTCTCTTTGGCCTTTTGTCCATGCCTCTGCAGCAGCAAGTTTGAAGACTTCCGTCTAGATTTTCCACAATGAATCGAACTTGGCATTCGGTTTTTATCTCACAGCCAGCCTGTAAGACAAAATACAGCGCAAAGTCATGCATCACAAGCAAAATTCAAAGAAAATCTAAAATTGAAACAAAGAAAAATTCAATCAAAAAGTTGATTTTTTTGCCTCCGATAAGCCTACATAATTATTAGAAACCCACTGTAAAAATGGAATTTTTAAGAATATTCTAATGGAATGAGGAAGAAATTACACAAGCAAGTTTTAAATATTCAATGATATTATAGTTTAAATTATTTTGATGATGATTATAGAATGTGATTCATACGTTGATGCAAAAACATCAACACAACTAAATCCAGAAACAATATCATTGATAGACTACAGAAATACAAACATATTTTGTAAGCTACAATATAATATAAATTCTAAAAACCCAAACAGTGATCAAATTACAATTACAAATACTACATATCCTTATCTTAAGATTCAAATAAAATAGAAGATAATTTAAGGTCTCCATGAACTAGTTAAGCTACTAAGAACCTAAAAATTGATTGTAGATACAAAATCAAAGCTAACTATCCACTCTACAGGTCAATTTGATCAGAGGGAAAGTTCAAGTTCTAAGAAATATTAGATTCACAACAATTACTTGCCTCAATGGCCAAGGCAAGATAGTTTTTGTCTGTAGAACCCTTAGAATTGTAAGGACATCCAGATAGGCAATTTCCACAGGCCATGCAAGCATTCTGATGCAATCCTGCTGAGCTTTCACCCTGGTTGAACTTGATACTTGTTTGAATTGGATCTAAAGTGCTTTCCTCGATCTCCCCTGAAATATCTCTCATAACTTTCGAGCTGGGAAATTGGTGGGGAAGTGTTTCTGGCTGTAACACCCTTGTTGCTCTGTCCTGGGAGGAACTCCAACTCCCTTCCCATTCTTTTGGCCATCTCGGATCTCGCCTTGCACGCATTGGTGTTGGGGCCATGACACCTGCATTTATCAGAGATCCACCTCTCAATCCTGAACATACCATCGCCAGAGAGTCTTCTTGCTTAATTACCTGTTCCGGAATTCATAAATATGATTAGGGAGAGAAAAAAGAGCCCGAATTCTTGTCAAAGTTTTTTAAAGCTGTCTACTACCCTTGTGATTGCAAAATTTAAAATGAAATCATACAAACCATAAAAACAAGCTTTGGCAAGAGAATCCTAGAAGGCCTAACTCTAATGCAGTAAAGGATTGATCGCCCTTCTTTTAAAATTGGGCACAACTACAACGACTACTGATATTCCAGTCAAAGTAAATGACAATCTTAAAAACGAAACTGCCAAACAAGCTTAGAGAATATATATTATGTCCATAAGAACAATCTTATAAATGATTAGACACACTGACAGATCTTTAACTAGTCTTGGCTCTGAAAAATCCGAAGTATTTTCTCTGTCATCAAAACCCACCTGGAATAGTGCACTTTTGCTTCCATAGCATCCTAAATTTGGAGTTTCAATCCTCGTAGCAAGCATTGCTTGAAGAGTATTTGTGGGAAAGTCTTCTGCCTCCCATTTCCTTCCTTTTTCAAGCAGACAAACTTTCAGGCCAGCCTGAGAAAGTCTGCAAGCAGCAACTGATCCCCCATATCCAGAACCAACAACAATTGCATCATAGTCATACCCATTTCTACTCATTTCATCATAACTCTTACACTTTATTCCATTTAATTGTGAATCTTCCTCCATTTCACAATTTTAAAATATTCACAATCCAATCCAATTCGATTCAGATTAAATTGAACGTCCCACTTTGAATAAACTTGCTTGAAATCGTCGATATCAATAACTGATAAATTTCATTTGATATGGACTCTGATATATTGTGAAAATTCTCCACAGATACTAAAACGCCCAAACTTTGATTAAAACAATCAGTCTATCAAGCGTTGAGCTTCTATCTATTCTAACACGGCTCTGCAGCTTACCAATTCTGCTTATCGTCTAACTATAAACTGGTGGGAATTTATCATTGTCAGTCAACTTCGATTGTAGCAGCTGATTGCCGGTCGAGAATTACCGGCAATCGTACGATTTATCATTCTGACAGCTGCTTGCTGGCCAAGAATCCCCAAACATTGTATGAATCAGCCTGCATCTTTAGTAGATAGTTTTGATCCAAAGAGGTTCTTACCGGCTAAGAATCAAAAAAACATGCTTTGAAGCAACAAAGTCCGGTCAGACTGTCTAGAAGTTTGCTGTCCCAAAATTTTGGGTTTTGACTGTCAGCGGGCAGTCTTTACTGACTTTATTATTTTATTAATTATATTAGTTAGAGATATTGACTTTATTATTTTATTAATTATATTTGTTGGAGTATCGCCTCATAATTAATTAATCATTTATTTTTACACGTTATTGAGTTATATTTAGCATATGTTGTCTCATTACATTAGATGATGACACTTGTCTCAATCTAATCAAACCTTAAACTAGGGTTTGATTTCCTTGCTTTCTTAAGCATTCACCTTTCATTGTAATCATCATTCAAGTTATGGCATCAATACAATTTCTCAGGTTGTTGAGCACAAATTGTGCTTTGATCTCTCTTTTATGATTGGACAATTACTTGCAGGTGACTTTTGCGAGCTATGGAGTTCAATCATCAACTCCAATATGATATCAGGGCTTTAGATCTGTAGACATGCAAAATTTACATTATGCATTCGATCGGATTCAGTCAAATTAGATGTCGCATTAGGACCATTCATCAATTAATCAAGTGCATTTTCATCCATTCATTTATCAAATAAACATTATCATTCAACCTTCATCTTGCATCATCCACTTAATTAAATAAATCAGGACTTCATTTAAATCAAATCCTAAATCATATTCCATCATTTTCTAATTCAAATAAATCAAATATCAAAGTCTTAAAAGTCAAACTCACCTAATCAGCATTAAATCAACATAATCATCATCTAATTAATCTAACCCTGATTAAATGCTAATCCCATCCCACTTGCATTCTCTAGATATCTCCACTTGCACAATAAATCAATTTTATTGATTTATTGAAACACTCATTTTCCCTCAACATGACAAGTCAAACATTGCATTTATTGTTGTTTTTCTTGTCCCCCTCTCAAAATTTATTGCAAATTCAAATTCAAATTCTCCCTCTCATGGGCACATTTCCCTAATCTTGCACAACCATTGACCACTCACCATTTGACAAGTGTCATCTTCTCATTGGAGGATCTTTAGTCCCACATTCACCATCTTGGCCAATCTCTCATCAACAAAATCTATAAAAGAAGGCTTAATCCTCATCCATGGGACCAGAATTTTATGCCAGGTTACTCTCTTGGTTTGAGAAATAATCTTGTTTTCATCTCCATTTGCATTTTATCATCTTGAGCTTTAATCAAGGATTGGGAAAGGGTCACTAGCACATGTGACACCAATCCACTATGGAATAGGTAACTTGCTTTTGTTTTCATAATGCTTTAGTCTTTCTATTATCATTTGTTGCATTTGGAAGCATTCACAAGGTATTTCATAGAGGTATTTTGATAGAGTTTGCAAGGCACTAACCCATTGTTTGAAGTTTAGTTGTTTGCAGATTTTAAAAGGATTCCTACAAGATCTATAGCCTCCTACTCAAAATTTAAGAGATCCAATTTTGAGTGCATCTTGGAGCAAAACAGACCTCACCATTGCGTCCGGAGTAACTGAAAACCTAAAGATCAATTGTCATTTTACAAAAATCTGAGAAGTTGAAATAAGGGAAAGAAATTAGAGTTCACATTTTATGAGACAAAACCCACATACAACTATATGGATACAATCCATATGCAAGGCAAGCTGTATAGATGCAAGGAGAAAAAATTTCACAGATTTTAAAAAAGTCAGCGGTTTAAAATCAACAACAGCATGTTTTATTACAAAAAATCAATTATTTATATTTATCACCAGTTGTGACATGGTACAATAGAATATTCTCCTCGCTCTGCTCGACTAGCACCGCCCCTGTGCCACTTAACCGCATTGTTCCTATGTCGCTCTGTCTCAAATGCCGCTTCGCCATCGCCACACCCCTCCAACCCTCGGACCATCCAAAACTACTAGCTCCTGGTCCTATCAATGACCAAGGGCCTTAACTTAGCCCCCTGAGCTTCAACAGAGGTCGCCTAGGTGACTAGGGGCTTATTTATTCACCCCCAATTCATCCTACAAGGTAGATTGGGCAAGGTTTACAAAATCAAGTATAACATGGGCATCCCATTTCCATTTTTTGCAAAATTTAGATCATTGGAAAGGTGGTTTTGAGCTTGATACAGTGATGTAGGTGATTTTTCTTGATTTTGTCTCTGAAAAATTCTATAGGCCTCTGAAGTCAAATCAAGCTATTTTCAATCAAGAGGCCATAACTTTTGACTAGTTTATCAAATTTTCACAATTCAAGCAACATCAAAAACCTGGTTCAATCCTCTTCACAAATATTAGGTCTATTTTCTAGAAAATTAAATGATTTTTTTTTTATTTCAATCGGACCTTAGATTTTTTTTGGATATTTTCTTGAAAAACGTGCAAATAGGTCAATTTTTTTTAGATCAAAGGTGATTTTTTCTATATTGAGGAGGTATTATTGTTGTATCAATTTATTCATGTAGATTTTAATCACAGATCTATCACATATTTCTCCACTCACTCCATACAACTACTATGGTTGGAAAAAAAAATGGAGATACATCTTTAGAAATCAGAGTTATACAGAGTGACCATGGGTAGAGAACTTGAACCTACAAGTGTTGTTGAGAAGAGAAATTGGTTTACAGGTGTGATGAGGATTTTGGGACATTATACATTTCTCTATCTTTTGATTTTCTTTTTCATGTTAAATCTTGCACATCACCCAATCAGATTTGGACTCAACTAGAGTCCTTGTGTGGGAAGTAGGATACTTTGAGAGGATTTCAGTTAGAGAATGAAATCATTGGCTTGAATCCTTAAGATTTTTATAGCATCCAAGACTTCTTCACCAAACTCAAGTCTCTCCTAGATTGAAGTTGACACAGTGTGGTATTCAAAAAAATGACACTCAATTGATTCTTTCAATCTATGCCAAGCTTTGTCTAGACTATTCAATTTTTGTGTCTACCTTTTATGCCACTAGAGATGTACTTGGTGCCAGATCCACTATGCCTTCACTTGATGATTTTCTACATCACTCACTCGGGAGCAAGAAAATTTGGTACAAATGGGCTCTTTAAAGTCTTCCATATCACAAGCTCTTATTGCATCACTAGGCATTACAGATTTGAAAGGTTCAAATGGTAAAAGAAAAGAACAAAAACAAAATGATTCCAAGTTGAATGAACAAGCCAAGGAATCATATTCACAAGATACCTCATATTCTTCTTCCTCTTCTAAAGGGGACTCATCTAAGAAGGATCAACCAAAATGTTCATATTGCATAAAGATAAGACATGATGAGCATCAATGTTATGCAAATCAGATTGATGAGTTGAAGCATCTTCTACAAAAGAATCATATTTAGTTTCCTTCATCCTCTTCTTCCACTTTAAAACCAAGTCACAATCAGGTTCAACCACTATGGCACGTGGAGTCAACAAGATGAAAGGCCATGCTCTCTTTGCATCCACCAATCTATAGTCCAACAAATGGCTTCTTAATTTAAGAGCCTCATATTACATGGCTTCATTTTCAGGTATGTTCTCTTCATATGAGCCTAGAAAATTACCACATATTTTTATGGGGAATAATACTTATATGAGTGTTATTGGGAAAATATCCATAGATGTTGATGACGACACATTTCATGATGTACTTTATCTCCCTTCATTATCTTTCAATCTCCTTTCCATCTATCAAATTGCACATGTAGTGCAGAAAAATGTATCCCTTTTACATTTTCACACTTAATTTGGAATTAATATTAAAATGGACTTAATTGTGCCTTATTTTTGGTGTTGTAAAGTTTACCTCTTTACACTTTCACGTGTATTTAGGGATCATTTAATTAATTGAGCTTAATTTTCCTTAATTGGCCCCCTTTAATTCAAATCCAAGCCTATTTTATTGCATTTTCTGAAGAGGAAACCCGACATTCTTTAATGCCTTAACATAACACTTCCCATTGAGCAATGTGTGCCCTAGGGTTAGGGACCTAGGACCTATACGCCCATGGGCGAATGCAAATGGGTCCTCCCTTAGACCTAGGACCTAAATTTAAATTATGTTTTTGGTGGTATTTTAACATATTCAAATCCATATTCAGATGTCGGCTTGTGATATTTGAATTTTGGGAAATTAAGGTTACATATCTATAAATATAAGGTCATTTCACTAAGTATCTAAGCAAACTAAGATTTTCGAGCTAGCAATTTTATGATCAAGAGAGCAATTCAATGTATTCAAGAGTAGACTTATTGAAGATTTATTGCAGCAATAAAGATCCAATTTTCATATCAAAGTTTTCTTGCATCATGCTTTTTTTTTAAGTTAATATGATGATGTAGGTTTCATGATCCATTCAAGCATTCAAAGCATTATTTCAAGTCAAGATTCAAGGTTCAAGATCCACATCCATTGAAGTCATTTCATGCAAGTTGCATATTTACATTCCAAGGTTTATTCAAGGGTTTGGTGAGTTGTGACATTAAGTTGTTTTATCATTATTCCTTTCATGCTATTTTGTTTCATTTCAAGGTTTGATTACCAAAATGCGGTTTGACCAAGGCAAACCCCCATTCACCAAAAATAAAACATTTTCCCCTCTTGATTTGTGTTTGTAGATTTAGGTAGAAGAAAACTTGAAGATCTCTTGAAGAGAAAACTTGAAGAAGTTGTCAAAGTTGCAAAAGTTGTCACAAAAGTTGTCATCTCACGGAAACTCACTTGCAGAAATTATTTCTAGATTTCCAAACCTGAAACCTGGGAAAATTAAAGGATTTAGATCTGTAACAGAGGCTCCCGAAAGTTGTTGAAAAACCCTAACTCAGGTCCCATTCACCCCTGGGAAAATGAGTCCCAAATCAACTTCAACAACTGGCTTTTGGTGACTGTACACATCATTCTACCTTTCTTTGATCTGTGATATGATTTCTAGTTCTACTTATTTTGAGTTTCATCTAGCTATTCCAAGTTGTAGATTGCATTTTGGAGTTAGTTTACTAGTTTTAGTTTTTCTCCCCAAAGTGTTGTTTGATCAGGACCCCCATCCTTGCAAAAAAAGGAAATTTGTATATTCACACTTTTACTTGATTCATCTAAGAGTTGATAGTCATTTCATTGTGTGGATCTCATTTCCTAATAAAATTGAGGAAGAATAGGTCCCTAAGTGGTTCGATCCCATTTTGATCCCCCACACCTATTTTTCTTTGTTTCATTTTGGTGAACCTATGTTTGATCATTGCATTTTTTTGATTTTGGAGTCCACTTTCACCCTAGATCTAGATCTTGCATTCATTTGCATTGAATTGAATCTCACTTAGGGTTGTTTAACTTGCATTAGTTTTCATTTCATTTAGGGTTTTAGGATTTCATTTTTGCATCTCTTTGTTGAACAAGACAATTGAGAGGGGGGGTGAATCAGTTGTAGCAATTTTAACCTTTAAAAATTTCACCAGAAGTTAGATCAACAATCATTCGCAGATCCTTTACTTTTCTAGTGTGATTAATCATTAAGTGCAGAAGAAAAAACTGAAAGAAATAAAACCATACACACAATAACACCAGATTTATATGGAAAACTCAATTAGGGAAAAACCATGGTGAGGATTAGCTCACAATATAAAGAATTCCAAAACTAAATACAAAGGCTCACTGCCAAGACAGGACTTACTGTCCAATGAGGGCTCACTACCACAAAATCACAAAGAAGATAGAAGAGGATTGCCATGGAGAGAAAACTATCTCAATGCAATAGAGATTTCCACCACAACTCGCTCACACACTTGTATACATGCTTGAATGATAGAGTACCTTCAGCTCACTGCCTCCAGGAACTCACCACTTTAATTTTGCACTAATCTCCTCAAACTCACATTACACACACGATCTCACATCTATTTCGCATCTATCTTTCATCAACATCTCAACTTGTACGTATATCGTCTTCAACCTTGAAACACATCCAAGGGTTGGCCATACACCATTTTTATTTACAAATTCGAATTAGGTTGGTGCCAAAACATTCTACGATGGAATTAGAATGAGGGAAACCCAAACATATACTTAATGACGACCTAAATAAGTCCCAACATGTCTCAACACGCTTCCATGAACTTCTTAAGTGGTGTTTAACACAAGGTCATCCAACACCAGTGTAAAACACATAAAATAATTAAGCACACGAATCCTTAACACGATCCAATCTTTTTGGTCAACAAATTTCACTTGAACACGACCTCATCAACTTACTCTCAAAATTGCAAGACATAATACCATAATTTTGAGAAATCCATAGCAACTACATTTCTCCTGAACCACAATTAGACACACAGAAATGCATAGTCACATACTGATGAAGATATCTCACACTGTACAATGATCCATAGACCCAAATTCTACATATAACAACTACCAACAACCATGATTAATATGTCAAATTTGCACAAGCATAGCAGCAATACAGAGCACATCCTAGAGCAAGCACAAAATACCTGCAAACCTTCTTTATTACAATTTTCTCAATATCTTTGACATATACAACCAAAAACCAACTTCCATGACATCAATGACAACAACAACAAGTTGACATCAATGACAACACCTTCATACTTGCAACAATCTACCCCTTTTTCATGATGGCAACACATGATGTGAAAAACCATTAAATACAATAAAGCAGCTCTTAACCATCAATCTCCAGAATTCTTTCTCCCTCTTATTTTTTCACATGATACTTTCTCCCCCTTTGACATCAATGGAAAAAGCAAAAGATATTTTACATTGTTCTCCTCCTTTTACACCAAAAGCACTATCAGTATTAAATACTCCCCCTAAGGAGTACACCCAATCAACTACATAATGACAACACAAGACACTACCTACTCCCCTTGAGAGGTAGCCACCAACATTAGTCCAGAAAGGAGATAGGTCCATAGATCCACTGGACTGATGCATCTCCATATGCATCTAATTTAAGAAAGGAGGGGCAATAACCCCTAACTTCTCCTGAAGATACTCAAAAGTATCTTTAGGAAGAGCTTTAGAAAATATGTTAGCAATATGATCCTTTGTAGGTACATACTCAATCTTTACTTCATTCTCCATAACATTCTCTCTCAAAAAGTGATACCTTATTGATATATGCTTTAATTTTTTACTTCATCACTGAATTCTTTGAAATATTAATTGCACTTGTATTATCATAGAAAATAGAGATGGGATCATCATACATTACTTTGATATCCTTTAGTGTCTATCTCATCCACAAAACTTGTGTGTAGCAGGATGTTGTAGCAATATACTCACCTTTTGTAGTGGATAAGGAAACTGAATCTTGTTTTTTACTTAATCATGACACCAACCTGCAACCAAGAAAGAATTCACCACCACTTGTGCTTTTTTTTTCATCAACATAGCATGCCCAATCTGCATCTGTATAAGCACTTAGTGTAAAATCAATATCCCTAGGATACCATTAGCCATAATCTAGAGTGCCATTTAAGACTCTCTAAATATCCTCTTAACAACTACAACATGTTTTTCTTTAGGATCTTCTTGAAATCTAGCCACAAGACAAACTACATGCATGATATCCAGTCTAGTGGAAATTAAATACAGCAGTCCTCCAATTATAGATTTGTATTTGCTCTGATCAACCTTAGGTGAATCATCATCTTTACTCAATTTATAGCCAGTCACCATAGGAGTGCATACTAGTTTGGAACCATCCATCCAAAACTTCTTCAACATTTCTTTTACATACTTTGACTATAAAATAAAAATCTCTTTTTTTGTTTGATTGATTTGCAACCCAAGAAAGAAATTCATCTCACCAAACATAGACATCTCAAACTCTTTTTGCATTTCTTTAGCAAACATTTTGCACATTGTTTTTGTAGACATGGAAAATATACCAACACACTTGATCCTGATTACTAACATCGTTTAGTCCCGAATCATCTTCATAGCTAGTCATCACCTTTCATCCCTTAATTAAATAAATCAATTTATCTGATTAAGTCATTCTCTTCTGTTAATTAAATAAATCAATTTTATTTAATTAATCCTATTGTCTCTGTTTAATTAAATAATTCACTTGATTTAATTAAATCTCTAAAGTCCTTCCATTAAATTAAATAAATTAATCTTAGTTTGATTTAATCTAACATCATCTCCCTCTTAATTAAATAAATCAAAATCCTTATTTATTTAAGTCTAATTCATATTCTTCTCAACTTTGATTTAAATCAATCCAAAAATATAAATCAAATGGTCACATCAGCTAAAATCAATCCTATTAAATTAATCAAATCTGGATTAATTTAATCCTAAGCACCTAAATCCTCTAGATTTTGCAACTTGCACCAATAAATCATTTCTTTGATTTAATAAGATCCTTAATTACTTTCAAAATGACATCAAAAGGGAATATTCCTCCAAGTTTGAAAATCCCTCCAAATGGATTTGTCCTTCCAACAAGGCATTCATTTCCTCTTACATGTCCTTGTGCATTGAGCCAAGTGGCATTTAATTCATTCTTTTCTCCCTCCAACAAGTCATTTCACAATTTTCAAATTCCACCGAATATCATTTATTGTGCACATTCATCAAAATGTGTTCATCCTTCATCCATTCACATCTTAACAAGTGGCACTTGGCCATTGGATGTTGAATGATACCACATTGCTTCATTTTGCTCATTCTTCCATCTTGTCATTCTATTTATAGAAGAATTTTCTTCTCATTTTGGATCCACAACTTAGAGCAAGGTTACTATATTCACATTTAGAGAAAATTCATCCATTTCCATAGCATTTTTCATCATCATAGCTAGGTTATTGTAGATTTTATCAAGGAAGCACATTGTTCATCATCATCAAGTGGATCAATCTTCATCAAGCTTGCAAAGGAGTTGGGAAAGGGTCAATTTCCACATCAAATTGGCACCAATTCCTCCATGGGATTGAGAGTTTGCATGCTTAAATAGGATTTAATTGCTTTTCTTGTTTTGTTCTTCATTTTTTTCCTATTTTGAGCATTTTAGATGAATTTCATGGGGAATCTTAGTTCTAACTTGCATATGGATCTAACATGGTGTTTGTTTGCTATGTTTGTGCAGGTCTAGGATTGGGGTTCACAGTTTCATTTCCTCCAAAGATAATATCATCAACATATACAACTACTATCAAGACTTTGTCATTTTCAATTTTGAAATAAAGATTGCTATCTATTGTACCTTTACTAAAGCCTTGCTAAATCAAATATATGTCCAACCTTGCATACCAAGCTCTAGGGGCTTGCTTCAATCCATATAAAGTCTTCTTTAATCTACAGAACATGTCTGGTTGATCTGGCAACAGAAATCCTTTCGGTTGTTCCATGTAGACTTCTTCTAACTCACCATTCAAAAATGCAAACTTCACATCCATTTGATAAAATTTAAAATACTTATAGCAGCAAATTCCAAAAACATTCTGTTAGCTTCCATCCTAGCCACCAGAGCAAAATTCTCCTAAAACTCTCTACCTTCTACTTGTGAGTAACCCTTACACACAAGTCTTGCTTTATTTCTGACCACTTCTCCATTCTCATTCAACTTGTTTCTGAATACCCATTTTGATCCAATTATGTTTGTATCTGCCAGTCTAGGAACTATTTCCAAGTTTGATTTTTCTCAATCTGCACAAGTTCTTCTTCCATTTCTCTCATCGAATGCTCATCTTTGCATGCTTCACTTACTGTCTTAGGTTCAACTTTAGAAAGTAAACAAAAATTTGTTTTTGTAGTAGTAGCAACTTTGCTTTTTTTCAATACCTCTTTTCTCTTGTCTCCAATGATTTGATCTTCTAAATGATTCTTTTGCACATATTTAGGTGTCTCTAGGGACACCACTGGAGCTTCTTCTTCTTCATTCTACTTTTCTTGTTCTTCCACAACTTCTACTTCTCTGCAATCAGGTTCATCTAATACATATCCATCAACTTCAATTGAATTCTTCAATGCTTCATCAACCTTGACATTTATGCTTTCTACAATCTTTCTCGGCCTTTTATTGTAGCATTTGTAAACTTTGTTTTTAAGGGAGTATCCAAGGAAAATACCCTCGTCACATCTTGCATCAAACATTCCTAAATTTTCATCTCTTTTGATATAACATATGATTCCAAATACCTTGAAATACTTTATAGTAGGAATATTTCCATACCACAAATCACAGGGAGTCTTAGTGCTATTAGCTTTTGCTTGAACTCGATTAAACACATAAAGAGCAATTTGAATTGCTTCTCTCCAGTAGACTTCTGGTAGACCTACCTTAGTAATCATCAATCTACCAATTTCTTGAATCGTTCTATTCTTTCTTTCAACAACTGCATTCTGTTGAGGAGTTCTAGGAGCAGACAACTATCTTCTTATTCCATGTGCTTCACAAAACATGTTAAACTCATTGGAGGTGAATTCACCACCTCTTTTAGACCTCAAGCATTTGATTTTCATATCCATTTTATTTTCAACCATAACTTTGAATGCTTTGAATTTATCTAATGCATCAGATTTCTCTCTAAGAAATGTAACCCATGTCATTCTAGAGTAATCATCAATCAAAATCATAAAATACATGCCACCTTGTAGACTTATCACTCTTGTAGGACCACAAAGATCTGTATGAATCAAATCCAATAGTCTGGTAGTAGATTGTTCCTTTAACCTAAAGTTGTTTCTAGCTTGCTTTCCAAACTAACAATCCTTGCAAATAACATTAACAGGTTTTATAATTCTTGGTAAATCTCTTACAACTTGTACAACATTGATTCTCACCATATTGTCAAAATTCATATGACACATCCTCCAATGCCATAACCAACTGTCATTAATCTAAGACATAAAGAAATTTCCATCAACAGGGTAAGTGCACAAAGTTGAGTCCACGAAACGTGGAATTTTTTGCCTTAACCAAAAAATTGAAATCGACATTGAGGAAACAGGATCCCAATTTTAATAAACGGGATACCGATTTTTAAAAATCGGGATCCCGTTATGGTTCGAGATCCCGAGCCTGAGACGAAACGGGATCCCACTTTTTGAAAATCGGGATCCCGTTTCCCATCGGATTCCAAACCAATGGAAAAGGCACGGGATCCCGATTCTCCGCGAGAACGGGATCCCAATTACTAAAAATGGGATCCGTTTTATATTGATATTTAAAAAAAACATATTTCACACACAGTGACGGACCCCAAATGGCGATTCCACAATCAGCTACAGTACCCCTACATGCCATTTTTTTGCATTTTTTTATTTTGAATTGAAATTTTGAAGAAAATAAATGAATTTAGCATGTTTTTTTTAATTTATTTCACGTTTTAAGCATTTTTTTAAACTATTATAGTAGAAATGAATAATTGTAAAAATAGACGAAAAAATGCAATGAAACCTGAAGGTTTTTTAATAAAAATGAAAAAATGAACCTTGAATTGTGTTTTAGAAACAAAATTTAACTTTTGAAACCTAAATTGTTTGATTAAACCCAAAAAAATTGAATTTGAAAACCCTAATTGAAACAAAACAAAAAAATTTGCATTTCAAAACCCTAGAAATCGAAATGAAATAAAAACATTGCATTTACAAATCCAAATCAAGCTTTTTAAAACCTGAATTCAAATCAAATGAAAAAAATTGAATTTGAAAACCCTAGTTTGAATTGAAATGAAAAAATTGCATTAAAAACCCTAATTGTTTAAAATTGAAACCCTAAATTGAATTGGAACAAAGAAATTGTTAAAACCCTAAATTGGAATCGAACAAATTATTTTGATTTTCAAAACTAGGTAATTTCGAGCTCAAAAAAATTTATTTGCATTGCTTAAATGTTTTAAATTTTATTTGCTTTGTATGGAAAAAACGATATATATTAAACTTTAGTTTCAATGTTAAATTATAATTAGATTAGAAATCAATATGTTAAAGAATAGTTAAAATTCATAAAGTTTATCTTGATGTTTGTTTACAAATTTAGCAAATTCGTAAAATCTAAAGCGCCACAATCGATTCCAATTGACACTAACTTGCAAGTCTAAGAATTATGCCAAGGGCCACCCAAACTTCACCCTAAGTTTGCTAAACCTAGACCCTAAGTAAAATCTAAACCCTCAACACTAAAGCATTTGGAAATTTATGAACCCTAGACCCTAATCTTTCATTGGACATACCTAAAATTATGTAGGTTGATGTCAAGAATAGATCATTTGTAGATTATGAAAACTATTTGAATATCTAGAATGCCATAAAAGTATAATTATAGCAATTCAATTGGAAATACTTGGGTACATATATATCATATGAAATTTAAATCTAGTAAGGTGTCTATTATATAGGAGAGTTGATAATACATGGAAAGAGGTTTGTATGGGAGTATATGTATTAAGAAAAACATACCACATGACCTCTATAGGATTTTTAAGATGTGATCCTAGATAATAATCCACCCATCCTCAATCATAATGGATTATTTAGCAATTAAGAGAGATTCAATAACCATAAAATTACCTATATTTTGATACTATATAGATTTATGTGGAAGGATAGAAATGCATCAATAAGGAGACCAAGATGGAACCATTTAACACCTACAAGGTACACCTATTACATGGGAAGGGAGGAGGTACATGATGATAGTTTGGAGGAACTACATGCTATTATTACAATTTAGAAATAGGAGGATGATTCATATAAAAGAAATATAATTAAATATTTATATTATTTAATATATTATATTTAATATAATATATTAAATAATATAAATATTTATCATAAAATATAATATAAGATTACAATTAAGGATAGGTAATGTTACAATTTACTTGGGGTTTTAATGAGGATTAGGCTTAAGATTCAATTAGGTTTGTAGTAAATAGTTAGGTTACAATTAGGAATATATAATAAATATTAATATAATTATAATACAAATATAAAATTAATTTAAATATAATATAATATAGGAATACATTTAAGATTAGGTAAAGGTTATAATTTAATTAAGTTTCAATTAGGTTTGCAATTCAATTAGGATATGGTTAGGGTGGGGATCATTTAGCATTCTATTTATTGTTAGAGTATGGGTTACATTTAAGATTTATTGTTATTTTTTGTGATATGTATAGATTGATTCATTTTTAACATGATACTTTTTTATTAGAGGTAAACACTTTTGACCCGAGCTAGATGGAACCAATGAGGGCTATAGTATGACTAAATTTGGACCTCACTAGACATCCTAGATCCCCTTAATCCATCCTATCACCTTAAATGTAAATCGATTTCTTAAAGGAGTCCCAATATGACAAATTTCTTAGGGGATCAAAGAAGTTCTTAAAATTTGGTGAAGTTACCAAGGCAACCAAATTTAACAATAATAAGATCGTGAGATTATAATATGAATGAGATTTCATGATCTAGGTTGGTCAGTTGAAACAAGAGTAGATCTCAATCAACTATTCCATAAGAAAATGTTCTTCACTAACTTGCAAGTTCATTAAATATTCCAAGGGGCACCAAAACTTTACCCTAAGTTTTGTAAACCCTAAACCTTGAACTCTAAAATCTAAACCCTAAACACTAAACCATTCATTTTGTCCTTAAAGGCTCTTAATGAAATTTGGTTGCATTGGAAAACTTCACCAAATTTTATTCACTTGAGCCATGTCATTTTCTCCTATGACCTCACTAGACGTAAATCCCCTTAAGCCATCCTGTCTCCCTAAATCGTAATTCAATTTTCTTAAGGGGATCAAAGAACTTAAAATTTGGTGATCAAAGTTGCCATCATGATCTAGGTTGGTCAGTTGAAACAAGAGTAGATCTCAATCAACTATTCCACAAGAAAATGTTCTTCACTAACTTGAAAGTTCATTAAATATTCCAAATTCTAAACCCTAAACCCTAAACACTAAACCATTCATTTTGTCCTACCCAGGATCATAAAGTGAAATTTGGTTGTCTTAGGAAAATCCACCAAATTTCATTCCCTTATACCATGTAATTTTGTCCTAGGATCTTACTACATATATCCCCTTAAGTTATCCTATTACCCTAAACCCTAAACTCTAAAGTCTAAACCCTAAACCCTAAAGCCATCATTTTTTCTTAGGCTCTTAATGAAATTTGGTTGCCTTAGGCAACTCCACCAAATTTCATTTCCTTATACCATGTAATTTTTTTCCTAGGATCTTACTACATATATCCTTAAAGGAAGTTATCCTATTACCTAAACCCTAAACTCTAAGTATATACCATAAACCCTAAAACCATCATTTCTTAGGCTCTTAATGAAATTTGGTTTGCCTTAGAGCAGCTTCCACCAAATTTCATTCCTTACTCTTCATGTAATTTTTCCTAGGATCTTACTACATGTAGATCCTTAAGCTATCTATTACCTAAACCCTAAACTCTAAAGAGTCCTATTTTTCAAACCCCTAAAATGCATCATTTTCTCTTTAAAAGGCTCTTAATGAAATTTGGTTGCCTTGGGCAGCTAACTAAATTTTATTCCACTTGAGCCATGCCATTTTCTCTAGGACCTCACTAGGCGTAAATCCTTAAGCCATCATGTCACCCCAAATGTAATTCGATTTTCTTAAGGGTTCAATGTAACATTCTTAAAGGGGGATCAAAAGTTCAACCCAAAATTTGATGATCCACGAAGTTGCTTAAAGGCCCAACCAAATTTAACAATAATAAGATCCTGCGAGATTATACAATATCAATAGTTAATTGTATTTTCATTCAAGTAACATGTGCCTTAGACATATAAATGAGGCTTACATATAATTTTATCATTTGTATTCAATTATTTAAGGCCATTTATATTGAATGTTTTAAAGGTATTTCCTAAACATGTATCTTACATCTTGAAATTACAAATCTAATGCAGGTTCACTCATATCTTAAAGATCACATGGATCCATTCAATAATATTAGCAATCCACCTCCACGCCATCCATCTCCAACACCTTCACCTCCACCTCCGCCCACTCCACCTTGTAACCCCCCACCTCCACCACCTGAAATCAATGAGCATGCTCGTTTGCAAGCACAAATCAATGCTTCTACTAGAACCATCCAAGATCAAATCAACATTATTCAAAATGAAGAATGTGTCGCACCTCTGTGAGGATGTTTGCATCTAGGATGCAAACCCATGTTGATACTATCGGGGCAATGGATGGGATGCGTAGATGAGCATAAATAGCTAGAGGGAGAGGAGAACTCACGATTTTGAAAGGAAACACAAAGAAATGAAGATCTATCACATTAGAGAGCCATAATAGTTTATAAATTAAAACAATGATGTTAAACTAGTTATGAATTTATAAATTGGGTGAGCGATGGATATTTTTGTGTGATGAATTTATAAATTTGGTTCCAAATGGATATTTTTAGTGACATGAATTTATGATTTTGGTTCTAGATGGATATTTTTAGTGACATGGATTTATGAATTTGGTGGAATTTATGAACTTATAATGAATAGTATATAATAGTATATATTTTATGACTATATACTAGATCATGATTTCTCCTACTGAAAATTTGTAATATATATGTGTGTGTGTGTGTGTTAGATATAAAATGAGATTTTGTGAATGTTTCAAGTTTATTGTTTAGTATGTATGTGCATGTATTAAAAATTTGCATATATAGTTCTTAAATTTTGAAATTTGTATGTATGTACATAGTTTAGTTTAATGATTTGTACGCATGCAAATTATGCATCATATTTTTTATTTTAAATGTACATGTACATACATTTAATTTTGAATTTTGTATGAACATGCTCTTGAGTTGAACAATCAATATATATATGTGCATTTCAACTAAATATATGATCTTAATATATATGTTGCTCATCCTATTTCAATTAAATATATGATCTTAATATATGTATGCACATGGACTATTTTGTATGATTTAATGGAGGTGCACATTTATATCGAGCATATCATGGATGATTTTAACATTGATGATATCATCAATCCACCACCTCAGCCATAGCCAGATCCGCCTCCCTCCCCCCTCCACCTCCACCTCCCCCTCTGCCTCCCCCTCCCCTCCACCTCCACCTAATATGCCACATCCAGCACCTATCACATCTGATGAGGCTCGCTTGAGAGCACGAATAAATGATCAAGTTGCATCCTTACAAAATCAAATCAATGCTATGCAGAGTCAAGCATTGATTCCTCCACATGTGAGACGTTTTGCATCTGCAATGCAAAACGTTGTTGATTCCATCATGATGATCGATTCTAATCTTGATAGGCATCGACGAGACAGAGAACAAATGAGACAATTTTATTCTGATGGTCTCTCTTACAAACAAATATTAGACCTTAAAATAATGAAAGCCCATCTAGCCCCCTACTTTCTTGACCCCGTTACTCGACAACCCATTCCCACCCAACAAATCTAAGGAACATATCCATGAGGTGGTGCATACATCCATGAGATGAGTGCACATTTTGGGATTGATGGTATATGGTTTTTGATAGTCCCCCACATGCTAATTGGGAGTGCCCATTGTATTTTTTGAGAAAACTATATGTAGAGTTTGTTTTGGGGCAAAAGCCCAATTATTTTGATTTTAGATCATTTCAAGGTGTTGGTGGCGGCATGCCACAACAGAGATTATGGGCAAGGGTTGATCCCTGACGCCCCATGCATGCACAACCCCTTGTTGTTGCTCCTGGTCCTCCCATTCCTACACCTGTACATCATCAAGCTCTGGTCTCAACATTAGATTCCCTTAGTAAACTCACAGGAGACCTTGATCAACATGCTTCTGCGATAGCGAGTGGGAAGCATAGAGACGATGATGATGATGGAGGATTTTTTTATAGAGCTGGTCCGAGTACCACTCCAGGAGTGTCGAGGCTCGTCCCCCATATATGTACTAGTTGTCATCAAGTATGCTATGGACCTAATCAGGCCACACCTAGTTCAGGTGGATGGGGAGATTCTGGTGGTTCATCTGGTCGCATCAGTTCATTTGTAGAGTTCCTCATAGCAGAACATCACCCTAAGGACACTACGACACAGGTATAAATATGCATCTAGATGTACGTTCATTTTATAAGAATTTTGATGGTTGTATATATCAAAGAAAAGTTTGCAATACATTTTAACAATCAAATTGTTTGGTGTATAGATGACACTGTAGACATGCAAAATTCACATTATGCATTCGATCAGGATCATTTATCAATTAAACTAGACATTTGCATTAGATCCATTCATTTATCAAATAAACCTTATTATTCAACCTTCATCCTGCATTATCCATTTAATTAAATAAATCAAAAAGCCATTTAAATCAAATCTTAGATCATTTTCCAAAGTCCAAAAAGTCAAATCAATTAATCAGCATTAAATCAGCATAATCATCATTAAATTAATCTAATCCTAATCTAAGGCTAATCCCATCCCACTTGCACAATAAATCAATTTTATTGATTTATTAAAACAATCATTTTCCCTCAACATGACAAGTCAAACAGGGCATTTATTGCTCTTCTTTCTTGTCCCCCTCTCAAAATTAATTGCAAATTTGAATTCAAAATTTCCCCCTCTTGGGCACTCTTCCCAAATCTTGCACACACATCACCTAATCACATGATGACAAGTGTTCTCAATTCATTGGCTTGTTTTTGATCCCACATTGGTCCCTCTTCAACATTCAACATTTTGAAAATCTTTAAATAGGTGCATCATCCTCAAGCAAATCCTTCACAATCTATTGCAAGGTTACTCTCTTCATTTGAGATTTTATCTTGTTCATTATCACTCACCATCTCCATTTGCATTTGCACAATTTGAGCTTTGGTCAAGGATTGGGAAAGGGTCACTAGCACAAGTGACACCAATCCAACTATGGAATAGGTAATTTGGTTTTGTTTTCATAATGCTTTGGTCTTTTTAATATCATTTGCTGCATTTGGAAGCATTTCTAAGGTATTTCATAGAGGCATTTTAGTAGAGTTTGCATAACACTAACCCATGCTTGAAGTGTAGTTTGTTTGCAGATTTTGAAAAAGATGCCTACATTATGGCGCTAGAAGGAGGGCTGAGTTTATTTCATGCATTGGATAGAAATATAAAATCCTTGTTTTCGTCCATGCATTGTCTTTGTTTTTGTTTGCAAAAGATGGATTAATGCTTCAAATAGAGATACAAAGTTGGTTTTTCTCTCTATTCAAATAAGCTTTAAACATTTTTGTAGTTGGATGACACACAATATGTGCATGGATAGTCAATTTGTTTGTTCAAATACTTTTTAAATCTATTATTGCATTAGAGTCACTCCAAATCACTTCAAACTTTTACTGACTTTCATTGTCTCGTTAGTTTATCTCTAACATCTCCGGCGTGCAGGTCATACACGTTTTTTGTTTTGGTTTTTAGGCATTATTTTGGGTAGTTCACACGCATTGTTTATGTTTTTATTCACCTTCCAATTGCAATTAGCAACATTCTGGTCGCAGGTATCTGAGGAATTATGTCAGACAGTTTGCATATCTTTGAGGCAGACTGTCAATAGTTCATGTGCCTTGTCCATGCTGCCGCATTTCCTGTCAACAGTTCACGTCTCTTGTCTATGCTTTTACAGATTTGCATTTGCTTGAAAGTATCTTAAGTCTTCTTCAAATCTGTTTTGTGTTCAATCCCTGGCAGAGTTCTTCACATTCATCATCTATAGTCATTTCCATCCCCAATGTTCTCTGTCTCATGATAGTTATTAGCATGGTCCTCCACCTTGTCCTCTTCTTGAGCATCAGCAACTGAGACTGGGGATAAAAGCGAAGCTTCTCTGCCCTTATCTGCAAGTGGAGCTTTCAACGAGGAGCCTGAAGACTCAACTTTGAACTCTGGTCCCAGAGAAGATATGCCCAAATCTTCAGAAAGCCCAATGGTTTGACCCAATTTCCTTGACAGTGAGCTGTTGTTTGCTACGTGAGCTGTAATAGCAGATTCCCCAATTTCCTTGACAGTGACCTCTTCTTTTGAAAGATTTTGTCTTTTGAGAATGCTGCTTCCCCACCGCGAGTCTTGTCTCATAAAAACCTGGTTTTTGACGTGATATGTACAGCATTGTTATATAACAAGATAGACAGCTTAGTGAACGGAGAGTATCTGTTTAAATACAAAGTATATAAGAATAGGAATATAATACTGCTCTCTGCTTCTGCTTCCCTCTTCCCAAATCCCACTCTTATTTACATTCATAGAGTTTGTGTTAGCCGTTTGGAGGTATACACAAGTTGCAAATCTCTTTATTGTGATCTGGCCAATGCATTTGCTTATTTGGGCGGTGGCCATGGTTAGCGGTGGCCGTTGGATCTTTCATTGCGTTTTGGCTTGTCTTTGTCTTTGAATGGTATTTCCATTTGCCGGGGAGGGTTTAATCCGATACCTACGGTATTATACGCGAAAACACCCTTTTTTGATCTGTGGCGACATAATGTTTGTGTGTTTTCTTGGTTGATTGCTCGATCAAAATTTAATCGTCCGAATGTGAAGGTATGAGGAATCCGAACTCTTTATTAATACCACTCTCCCTGTTGACAAAGAACTTCGGCCGGAAACAATGGCGGAAATCCTAATTATGTCGATAATATTGTAAAGATCGGAGTAAATTTGATTAAACCTGTCCTTATCTTGATGTGCGTGGCTTTCATTGTGCGGCTTGCAGGTCAAACTCAGTAAATAACATATTCATTATCAGGAATTACCTTTTTGATAGATTTCCTTTCGGAGAGGAATCTTCCATCGACGGAATTGTTGAATAAATCCATTTAAGGAATGTCGTGCAGGTTTGACAGCTGCTCACCAAGCCAGATTTAAAATCTGGAGGCGCGCGCAGTCTATTAGTGTTTACTTTAAGCAACATATGGTGTCAAGTATCATTTGCTGCTTTTAACAATTAATTTGAGGACTCGGGTATATTTGTTTGCAGATTTCAACTCAATATTCTCTCGTATTATATCATTATTGATACAATTTGGCTTTGAGTTGTACAAAAGCAAACGAAGGTACAAGCGAAGGTACAAACGAACAAAGGCGAAAAGATGCAAAGCAAAAGAGGAGGAGGATTCTTGTTTGAAAACACAATGTGTTTTTTAACACTTTGATTTTTTGATAAATACTACTTCACGAAAGGAGGGAAATGTTTTTTTGAAAACACAATGTGTTCTTTAACACTTTAAGTGTTTAATCAACACTACACGAAATTGTTTTCCTTTTCGTTTTTAGAACATTAGTTTTCAATTGGGGCTTAAAACGAACCTTAGAACACACTTACTAGATTTCATTTTGGTTTAAAATTGAACAAGGCAAACTTCACATTTGATTTTGGTGCTTAAAATGAAGTCATCATTGCTTTGAGGCTAAAACGAACAAGTGCTTGATTGTGTTATTTTGTCTTTTGAGTGCGTATCCTCCCCCCTTGCGCTTCGTGCGATCTAGGGTGCAAGAGAAACACTCAAAACACATTTTATTGCTTTGAAACACTTCATTTTGGGGCTTAAAAATTGAACAATCTTGTCGGTGGTGGTGGGGCGTACGTTCTGGTTCTTAATGCCATCGAATCGATCCGGGGATTCTGGTTGTGTCTTTAGCATTTTGTTTGCTTTATCTTGGGGGCACGCCTTGGGAAAAGTACTCACCAATGACTCAACCGTGCTCATGGCTCAAAGGTATTTCCGGTAGGGTCTGAAATGGGGATTTTGGTTAAGCGCTTCATAAATCACGCGGTTGCGGCTCAGAGCAAGATGGATCCGAAAGGGGGACTCTCTTGCCCGCATTTAAGGTCAACTCCCTCACAGGCAGGAAGAGTCCCTTACTAGAACCTATGTGTTGAGAATTTGCAAAATCCCTTGAATACGTTTGTTGGTGCAGAAACGGTGGATTGAATCAAAAGCCTAATTCTACGGCTTTTAGTAGAGATGGAAAGCATGCCATGGGAGTTTCATGGGTGTTGGTGCTTGGCTGCCCCGTATAAGTGAGTGTCGTGGAGGGGAGCCAGTGGGGTCAAGCATCTAACCATCCGCTAAAAGTAGGCGTAGCTGGACTTGTCAAAGTGGGGACTCAACAAACATTGTCTATCACATCCATAGGATTGTACATGCTTTTGGGTTACAAAAACACATGCTTGTTCATAAACATTGGAAAACAAACACTTAAACATGATCATGCAAATTTCAAACCCCTTTTGATAGAGCAAATACCTTTTGACGAATTTAAGTGTTGTTGCCTTCCCTTGGGATTATGTCCTTAGAGGTTTCTCATCACTTGAATTTATATCGTCATTTGCTCTAACTAGGGTTAACCTAGGAAATCCCTTTGCCTCAATTTCCTGGAACTCCCACACAACACTTTGTGGGAAGAAAAGGAATTTTGACATAGGACATCTTTAGTTTGAAACATAATCAAGAAAGTGTATTTGGTAAAAAGAAGTCATTAAAAGCAAAGATAAGCAATTGAGCCCCACACATGTCTTTTCAATGAGTTCTCACAAGATCAAGATACAAAAACCCAAGAAAAGGAAACTTAGCCCAAAACAACACCAACAAAGACTCAAAAGGCTATATGATTTTAGAGAAAAGTTGTTGGCTAATTTCTATAGACATGCTTCAAGAGACAACCCCACTTTATATTCATTTTACTACACACAAAATCCAAGATTGTTTCAAGGGATTGGATACCTTGCTTAGGGCATAACATGTTCTTCAATACCTTGGTCTTGTTAAACAAAAGTCTAAACTAGGGTCATTCTAAGATCAAAACAAACATTCATCCATCAAAAACATCAACAACCATAAACATCTCACCAACATTTTGAGAAAATGTTGAAACAACTATGCTAGGCTCCTTTGGTAGACATCAAAACCTTTCAAACATGAGACTTTGAATTCTTCAAACATCAAACATCAAACTTGATCAACTCAATTGTGTGTGAATGAATCCTTTTGCACATGCTTAGTTGAATTATCACTTTGTTCAAATTAATGGTGGATAGATGCATCCTTCTCCCATCACTAATTTGGATTATCTTTTGGTTAGCTTGTGAGTAGACGCATCCTATTCTCACTCCTAAATCAAACTATCCTTTATGAGCATTAGTTATCTTTTTTAGATCATCATCCAAACATCTTGGGGATATCTCTTGCTCAAACATCAACATTCAAAAGATAGAATTCAAAGTCTAAACATCAAACAAACATCAATCAAAGCAAACCCAAAGTACCTAGCATCACATCAAGATTTTCAATACAAATTCAAAACTTCCATTCTCACCCATATATCATACACCTTTCATCTTCACATCTTTGATCTTTTACACATCCTAGTTTGCTCTTTTATGGTTCAAACAAGATCACAACACAAGAGGAACATGGAGTTAAATCAAGAAACATCAACCACAAGTGATCTAAGCCAAAACATTCCAGAAATCCAAAACACACCACTTCCAGACCTCACTATCACTACACACGATCCACAAAAAGAGGTCTTGGTGGAAGACATCACACCAACAGAATTAAGTGAGGAAGAAGTTCTTGAGATGCTCAAACAACCAAAACTGCAAAAGTTTCTTCGCGCAATGGCTAAAATAAATCCATCAATTCTCAACACTATTGAGGATGAGCTTCTTGTACCAAATGACCAAAACACCCTTCCACAATCAACCACTTCCATTACCACCATAGAACCTACTATCAATGAGGATGATACCCTCTTCAACATGCATCAAAATCCACTTTACAACCCACTTGGATTTATTGATACATCTGAGGTTCCTTACCATACCACCTCATCATTTTCTCTTGACACGCAAGTGTCTAGACCTTTGGTACAAGCAAGCTCGTCCGAAATAGAGAGACCTTACGGATTTGTCTCTTCATTTGCACAAGAAAATTTTCCACCATTCAAACCATTCACACCCCCCACCACGTCAACACCATATTTTGGTTTAGGGATCTCCCCTTTACCTAAATTTCCACCTTTCCCTAACATAAATTGCCCCATCCAAATTAATTCATCCAACCAAGGGGGTACATCACATCTTTCAAAGGCCGCCATCCCATCGAATAGCGCTGATGGCTTCAATCAGGTACTTGGATCCAAAGGACCCTGTTCGGCTCATCTCTACCGTTCCTACCACTTTACCCTGGTCCCACCGTTTCCTATCCTTCCGCATCCAAAGATGCACCTATCACCGTTCCACTCCAACCCGCGCATTCCGCCATGCCTCCAGGCTTCCACTGCCTGCGTCGCCTTACATCACGGCCTCCCACCGCCGCCGTAGAATGCAAAAGTAGCGTAATCAGGCTTCCAACACAGTTCGATCCACCACCACCACCACCATTGCTGACCAAATGGTATAGAAGCCATTACAATCTTTGCGATTCTACGAAACGCGCAACAATTGCTCCAACAATGTCGAGCGTTCGATGACACCTATATTACACCGCGGCTTCTCAAACTTCCGCGGTAAAGATAAAGCTCAGAACATGCGGCTGCAACAACAACAAGCACAACAAGCACAAAAGCAAGAAGCTGGCTTTGTTGCAACAACAACTTTCTTGTTTGCACAAACCGCGCAAGCCGCTGAAATTTTGCTCAAGCTGCCTAACTACAAGGCACTCAAGTCGCACAAAACCGCACAAAATTTGCTCAAGCACAAAGATGCCCAAGATGCCCAAGCGATTCTGGCCTGGCAGGTACGCACAACAACAAGTAGCCAACAACTTCGCATATCGTGTCGTTAAGAGCAATACCAAGAGCAGCAAGAAGCGTGACAAGCCCTAGCTGATCAACAACAAGCATTGTTGGACCAACAACATCAAGCACAACAACAAGCTCTATTATCGCAACAACAACAAGATCAACAACAAGCGTTGTTGAAAGCATACATGGCACAACAAACAAACATTCCACCCATTCAAACACCCACTCCACCCCCCCAGAACACCTTCATTCCACCTCCTGATCCACAATTGGATGTCACTGCACAAATTAAATTTCTGTCACAACAAGTGCTTGACCTTCAATCAGGAAGGACACCAAAACCACAAAAAAACCTATGCCCTTATCCATTTGATAGGAGTGTAGAAATGAAACCGTTCCCAAAAGGGTTTGAGATCCCTAAATTTGACAAATATCGCGAAACGGGTAACCCTGAAGATCACATCAAGGAATTCCAAGTACATTGCATGGAGGTGGCTTACGATGAAATGTACTTGATGAGATTATTCCCAAGAAGCTTGGCTGGAAACGCTATTGATTGGTTTTATCGACTTTCTGGAATCAAAAAATTCCAGGAAATCATAGATGCCTTCATACATAATTATTCCTTCAACACTCCCATGGAGGTTAGCTTACAGGAATTATCATCTCTCAAACAAGGGAAAAATGTATCATTCGGTGCTTTCTTACAACGATGGCGATCCAAAGCTAATCAAAGCAAGTGGTCCATGCCTGAAGAACAACAAGTGGGAACTATCATTGCGAATCTTGATGGGCCCTTGGCCTTCCACCTCAAAATGCAAAACATCACCACTTACGACCAATTGATACCTAGGGCACTCAATATCGAACAACCCCTTGCCACGCAGGGAGAAACTTCATCATATCAAGAAGGCCGCTCATCATCCAATTATCATGACAAACCACGAACATGGGCAAAGAATCGTAATGTAACCAATGATGGTGTTGTTGACGCCAAAGTTGTCATTAGTGCGCCACGGAAGAACAATCCACCATCCCAACAACAACAACACCAAAATACCAATCAAAGCAATCGACAAGTCAATACTGTGGTCCAACCATCCCATAACCAAAACACAAACAACATGGATAATCAGGGAAGACCACAGCGAAACAAGTTCTTCCCCAAACGAAAATACACACTCCTTGGGGAACCTGCTGAAGCAATCATGAAAAGATTGGTAGATGAAAAATTGATAACGGTCCCTACACATAATAATTATCAAGAACCATCGGTTAAGCCACCATGGTATAATGAGAATTATCTTTGTGACTTCCACAAACTCAAGGGACACACGACAAACAACTGCATGAGGCTCAAAAATCTAATTCAAGACCTCATAGATGACAAAATCATAGATGTGGAAGCACCATCAGGAAACAAAGATCTCAAGATTTACACGAATCCGATGCCGAATCATGGCAACAAAGGAAACAAAGATCAAGACAAAGGAAAAGGGGCTTATAAAAATGTCAACCACACATACGAGGGTGTTGTTGCTTGTTTAGACGAGTTTTGTGGAGTCATCACCATCAAAGGGGCCCAAGCCGATTGTGGAGTCACCACAAGAGGTGGAAAGGTTACCATTGCGGCACCATCCCAACCAAGCAGAAATTCCACATCCAATCCAAGGTCTAACCCTAGTGGCTATAATGTCTTGGATCAATTGAAAAGAACCCCTGCACATATCTCCATCATGGAGTTACTCAAAATCTCATATGCACACAAAAAGATTCTAGAAGAAGCTTTGGCGTCATCTATTGTCCCCGCAGATCTAGATGCAGAACAATTCCAAGCTATGGTCGCAAATATCACCACACCTAACATTCTTACATTTTCTGAACAAGACTTCCCCACACAACCATCTCACAACCGTGCACTTCATCTGGAGGTGTACGTAAATAAAAAGAAAGTCAAGAGAGTCTTGGTGGATGGAGGTGCAGGCTTAAATATTTGTTCCTTAAAGCTTCTAAAGAATTTGAACATTTCAGAGGATTCAATTGACAAAGGAAAGGCATCACAATAAGAGCATACGATGACCAGGAAAGGGTATCCCAAGGCACCATTCAGCTTCCTGTCCAGGTTGGAGCCGCCATCATGCAAACCAACTGTCAGGTCTTGGACCTCGATTTACCATACAACATTCTCCTAGGGCGACCATGGATACATGCAATGCAAGCTGTAGCTTCAACCTTTCATCAATGTGTGAAATTCACACATGAGGGTCAAGAGGTTACTATCCACGGAGATCCTGAGCCATTTGCTTACTGCAAAAATCTAGAGGCAAAATACTACAAGATCCCGCAAGTACCCAAGAACGATGAAGGCCCATCAACACCTTACGTGGATCCTGCCACTCTCACTTCTGCGACAGAGACACCCTCCACCCCCGCCATCCCCACCTTTTCTGATATCAAAGTCATAATACAAGATGATGGTTGTGGAAACTATTCAATGCCTAAGAATGCTTTTGTAGTAGGAGAGCTACCACAATCTCCTAGATCAAGAGGACGTCCACAATCACAAGAAGCTTCAACATCTCAAGGATCCTATGAACGAAACCCTACCTTCACAAGTGCAGGAGATCTTGGTCAGGAAACATTAGAGGGGGACCTATCTCATCTCCTTTATCGAGATGATATACCAGCAGTTGAATCGCCTATGGATGAACGAAACAAAGGTATGAAGCTGATGCTCTTGATGGGCTATAACCGGAACCAAGGGTTAGGCCAAGATAATAACGGGCGTGTAATACCCATTATACCTGAGAAGAAAATAAAAAATCTTGGCATTGGTCATCCTACTCCTAAGGTAACTGTACTTGGTCGAGGTGCCCAGGATAGACGGAACCGAACGCCTCCTCAAGAATCTGTAGCTACTCCAAAATCCTCCATGACTTTAGGAATGCCCACTGATTTAACTGAGTCACCAGAAATAGGATTACCTTTGCTATTTGAGGATACTAACATCCTTATGATTAGCACCTTATCTTATGAGTCTGAAAACCAAAGCAATGAAATCCGATTAGTCTATCCCCAACTGATTGATTACGACCAACGAGGACCACCAATTCTTGACATGTTTGAAAACGATAAGGCGCTCTCGGAATTCATGGGACTTAGGGATGACATTCCATGTGGGGATCATAAGGTAGGTTTTATCATAGAGCTGGATACACATGCATACTATGGAGAAACGATTGAATCCCTCAGTCGCAAAAATAAAAAATTGAGAATAATCTCCAAGTCCTTGAGTGAAAACCACCTTGTGGCACTCTCCGACTCTGAAAAGGTAAAAAGAAAGGACGCATCCAATGGTGAAAACCTCTCTGAGGCGCCTGAGGATGGGGGATTCAATCTTCCTCTTACAACTATACACCAAGAAAAGTCAGCTATGCTAGCAGAAAAGTGCAACCCCATCAATCTGGGAACACAAGAAACTCCTCATATTACATTCTACGCTGAGTCATTATTATGCAAAGAACAAGAGGAGTTGGCTACCTTCTTAAAGGAGAGGAAGATAAACTTTGCATGGACCTATGCTGATATGCCAGGATTGGATCCAGAGGTAGTGGTTCATCACTTAGCAGTTTATCCTGAAGCTAAACCTATAAAACAGAAGTTGAGAAAGATGCACCCACAGATTGCTCTATTAGTCAAGATGGAACTCCAGAAACTACTAGATGTGGGATTCATACGAACGATTGCCTACCCTGAGTGGGTCTCCAATCTAGTACCGGTTTCAAAACCAACTGGGGGCATAAGAATCTGTACAGACTTGAGGGACTTGAACAAGGCTTGCCCAAAAGATGATTTTCCATTGCCTAACATTGATATGATTGTAGACATGACCGTGGGGCATGAGATGCTTTCCTTGATGGATGGATTTTCAGGCTACAATCAGATAAGGATTGCAGAGGAAGACCAACATAAAACATCTTTCACTTGTCCTTGGGGAACATACTGTTGGAACGTAATGCCATTCGGCTTAAAGAACGCCAGGGCCACATACCAAAGGGCCATGACACTAATATTCCATGACATGATCCACAAAACAGTTGAGGACTATGTCGATGACATCCTGGGAAAATCCAAAAAGAGGAAGGATCATATATCAGTCTTGAGTGCTATCTTTGACAGACTAGAAGAATACAAGGTTCGTTTGAATCCCAAGAAGTGTGTCTTTGGCGTACAATCAGGAAAGTTGTTGGGCTACATAGTGTTAATGAGAGGCATTGAGATTGATCCGGCAAAGGTGAAAGCAATACTTGAAATGGAAGCTCCTAGGACATTGAAACAACTGAGAGGTCTCCAAGGCAGGCTTCAGTCAATTCGCAGGTTCATAGCACAATTAGCAGACAAACAAATCCCATACTCTCACTTACTCCACAAGGGGGTAATGCACAAATGGGATGACAAATGTGAACAAGCCTTCAACAAAATCAAGGAATATCTATTAACACCTCCAGTACTAAGGCCTCCAATTCAGAACAAACCATTGATCCTTTATATCTCGACGAAGCTGCGGCGGCGGCCCTTGGTGCTCTCTAGCTAACTGATGAAAATGGAGACGAGAAAAGAGCCATCCACTGTCCCGGCCCGACGCAATGAGTAGGCCATAAGGTTAAAACTATACATTCATTGAAAAAGCTTGCCTACTTGATGAATTGTTTGCATCAAAAATTTAGACACTACATGGCTGCAGATCCAAACTCACTTAGCTAAAATTGATCCTTAAATTATCTTCTTTCCAAAGGCAGTGATGCTTACGGGAAGAATAGCTAAGTGGGTAATGATATTATCAGAATATGACATTGAGTATGTGGAGCACAAGGCAATCAAGGGACATGTCATTGCAGACCAACTGGCAGACGCACCTATCTATGCGGAGAACCCACTTGTTTCAGAATTTCCAGATGAATCCATTTTCAACATTGACATAGCTACTCATTGGAAACTATACTTTGATGGTTCCTACACACAACATGGGTCAGGAGCTGGTATCTTCTTCATCACTCCACAAGGGGATTGTATACCAAGATCATACAAACTAGCATTCCCTTGTACAAACAACATTGCAGAATATGAGGCTTTAACTATAGGTCTCAGGATAGTAGTACAATGGAACATTATGACATTGGAGGTATATGGAGATTCACAACTTATCATAAATCAAGTGAACAATGAGTACCAAACAAAGGATGATAAGCTAACTCCATACAAAAGGCTGGTGGAAAATCTCAAGGAATCCTTTGTTGACATCACATTCGAGCAAGTACCAAGAACCAACAACAGAGCAGCAGACGCAATGGCAACTATTGGATCACTCTTAGAGATCCCTCAAAATGTTCCGAAATATGACTTCTTGGTAGAGCAGCTTCTCGTACCAGCATTCAAGGTACCAGAGTCAGAATTTGTGGGTGAAATTGTTGGTCCAAATGATCAGTGGTACCAAGACATTTACACATACCTTAGGATAGGTATCATTCCCGCCGATTTGCGTTCAAGCCTTAGACGAACCTTTATCAAGAAAGCATCTCGTTTTGTCATTTTAGGAGAAACCCTTTATCGTAGAAGCATAGAAGGAACCTTACTAAGATGTCTTAACCCTGAGGAGGCTTCGGCTACCTTAATTGAGGTGCACAACGGCATCTGTGGTTCTCATTCAAGTGGCATGACCTTGTCTAAGAAATTGCTGAGGAGTGGGTATTACTAGCCTACCATGGACAGAGAGGCACATGAATATGTCAAGAAGTGTCTACAGTGTCAGCAACACGGGGACCTCATCCATGCTCCAGCTCAAGAGCTTCATCCAATCATCACACCATGGCCCTTTTCACAGTGGGGACCCGATCTCATTGGGAAAATCACACCCACCTCATCCAACGGCCACAAATTCATTATAACTGCAACTGAGTACTTCACCAAGTGGGTTGAAGCCATACCTATGACCTACATAACAGGAAAGCAGATCTCAAAGTTCATCCTGAACTATCTCATATGCCGCTATGGTGTTCCACAAGCTATTATCTCAGATAATGGGACACCATTCAAAAATCAGGAAGTCCGTGACCTATGTGATAAGTTCAAAATCCAACATCGCTTTTCCACCCCATACTATCCCAAGGCAGTAGCCAGCGAAGCTACAAATAAAACCATCCTCGAATCCTTGAAAATAGTCAATGGCCAGTGGAAATTGGTGGCATTTCACGGCGCAATCCGCCCCTTTGGGCTTACGAACCCGACATCCCAGCACCCACTTTGGTGCCACACCATTTCCTTGGTCTGGTCCGGAGGCCATCTTGCCCATTGAGATCGAGCTACCATCCCTCAGAGTATCATTGCAAAACCTCATCACGGACGAGGAGTATCGAGTTTCAAGACTGAATGAGCTGGAACTATTGGACGAGCGACGTTTGGATGCTTTAAACCATCTGCAAGTGTATCAGAATAGACTGAAAAGGAGCTACAACAAGAAAATCATAAGCATAACTTTCCAGGTTGGAGAATTGTTGCTAAAAGAGAATCAAAAGAATGTCTTGAACCCAAATACTTAGAAACAAGTTTGGAACCATTTGGTACAGGACCCTTGCCTATTGTCATCCATGACAGCTAAATCGAGGGAGACATACTCGATTTATCCAACACCCGAAGAGGAGAACCCCTAGAGACCAATGAATAAAAACTCCCATCTCAAAAAGTTTATGCCTAAATCTTTGAGGTATAGAACCAAAAAAATCCAAAAAAAAATCATAATAAAAGTCACGAGAAAAAGTAGTTGCCAGTGAAAACACGGCAGAAAAAGCCGAGGCATCTTGAGTGACAACAAAAATCAAAAAATCAAAAGAAGCGATAAAGAAAAAAATCGTCCTCTAGTGAAAACCACTTCTGTGGCACTTTGGGCAAGTACCTTGGTGAAAACCTGGTAAACAGGCACCTTGTGTAAATAAGCACTCTCCATCCATCTTGGTCTCCGTGACTTGCTTTGCATCATTCACTCACTCATCGCATATCGTCGCATTTCACCCTTCCATCCGCATCTGCACCATAGCTTGGTCTTTCATTTGTGTCATGATTCCTCCTAGAGCTACTCGGCCCACTTAAAAGGTCAGTTTGTCCTGCCTATATCGGAGTAGTCTATCGCCTCACACTGGGGGCACGTTCTCATCGGATCGGATTCGTGTATGATCTTAAAGTCCTCAAAATCAGAAAATCCAAAAAACATCAGAAAATCAGAAAATCCAAAAACATTCAAAACATATCAAAATCCAAAAACAAGGTCGTCTTGTCGAACTACGTCGTCTCTGAGCTTGAACGTAGGCAAGGTTGATCTTTGATCATCCCCGAGACATTTAGGTCAGTCCTATAGGAGTTCGTCATAATAAACTGACATTTCATCATGTATATCTTCCTTCATCCCCGGTCAAGTTGTGTTCGAACTTCATTGGTCTCTGCGTGTATAATGTAGGCAAGGCTAATCTATTGATCAGCCCCGAGGCCCCTAGGATAGGTCTTTAGGTTAGTCTCTTGGTCAAAATCTTAGAAAATCTCAAAACATTGGAAAATTGAAAATCAAAACATTTGAAAACATTTGAAAAAATACCAAAAACAGCCTCAAAACATTGCAAAACTCCAAAAACATCCAAATATTTGAAAAAAATCCATCTGCCTCATCTCACTTACACTCGCAATAATCAATCATCCATAATAAATCGTCATCACCCTCAACCTTTGGTAAAACAGTCGGAAACAAGTCTAGCAGTCAAAGGTGAAAACTTAAACTGTCAAAATCTCAAGTATAGGTCAGTCAGCAAGCAAGTTGGTCAACTCTTTTCTTATCAATGGCATATAAATCATAAATCAATTTCATCATTGTTTGATAAAAGCTTGTCCTAGGATCCGTTCTGACAATGGGCACTTTTATCAAACCAACCACTTTGGGTAAACAAAACGACGTGTCATTAACATGTCCTAGGATCCGTTCCGACAATGGACATTATCTTTTGGCAATAAGTTTTGGCCCCCATCTTTCGAAACATCATTTCTCTTGGTTAACGGTACGAAGAACATTAGTTTGTTTGCTCACTTACTTTATCTTGTTTGATTTATCTCATTGTGCTCATTCCAAGGACCTCTCGATGATGTCCGAACGAAGGATTTAGAGAGATAGGAATGGGGCAACGATCATTATCTTTTGTCTGCTGTGCTTGTTGGATATCTTTGTAATATAACCTTGGTCATGCGTGCTTTTGTTTAGTCTATAGCAAGGGTGTTTTAAGTTTCTTGTTGACCACATAGAAAGGCCCGCCTTCCTATGTTTTGGTCCGAGATATTTGAAATATCTGAACTATTTTCTAGACAGGGTTCCGTATGTTAGGTGTGAACAAGAATACTCCTATCCGATTTGTCGAGTCAAAGTCCATCACACTAGGTACAATGCCATCCTGGTTCTCGATACCTTGATGCATCGTACTGCGTGTATTATCAAACATAAGGAAATCCGCCCTTTGAAAATCCCAACTCCACGGCAAGTAGTCATCACCATTTGTATCTAGGTTGAAGATACAATGGAGAGAAATATTGGAAGTTTTCAAGTCTACAAAGTTGTCAGAGTTGTCACCTTGTTTACAAGATCACTAAGAGACACCTACAAAGCAAGATTTAGCATTTCAGATCCGAAAATCTGGATTGGAAGGAAGAGTAGAGATAGAAGAGTAGATTCAGACTTTGACCCCCCAAAAAATTTGAACATGACTAATACACCACTTATGGCGTATGAGTCCCAGTACAGGGATTTTTTCAGATTTCAAGAGTTTCAGACTTATCACTGTCAAATTTATGTTCCTTC
>VDFB02219909.1:0-86105 GCA_007258455.2 Sequoia sempervirens
TTTTAAAATTACCTATCGATTATATCTAAGCTACATATAACCTAACCCTAAATTATCTATGGATTATATCATATACTTACCTCCTCATTTTGTTGGAGTTGTAGTCGTTGTGTCAATCATTGAAGGTCTACAATCAACGTGTCCATCCGCGAGATCTACAACCATACAAGGGAAGATGATGACCAAGCAGGTAAGGTTGCATATTTTGTTCATTTTCTTTTTTTTGTTTCGTGTTTGAACAATTTTTTTGATTTGTAGGTCGCCTCTTCTTCCCATGTTCATGTTTCCATCTACTATTTGTTGACCATGAAGGATATGCAACTATGTCTATGGACACAAAAAATTTATAAGGGTTTGGAACTTTCTGAGTAGTAAGGTATTTTTTGACCTTACTAGGGCTATGACCCATATTCGGTGGTTTTAATTTTCACAGTGCAATTTATTTCTAAAATTTTAAGGTTAGGGCTTATGGGATTTTGGTGGTTTTAATTTTCCCTTTATCCTTTGATGTATGTGCATACCTTGTTCTAAATATTTTTCAACTACATTTTGTGCATATCTTGCAATCCACGAGAATAGATTTTTTTAGGCATCCTATCCAATAGCTAATGTGCCTTGCCTATGCTCCTACTATTCTTCCCTTATGAAAAGGAGTTCTTGAGAATATAGATCTGTATTAATTTTCTCAAGAATCCTCAAATTTTATAATTCATTTTTCAAGTTTGATAACTCTGGACAAGGGTTTTGTCAGGTTTTTGATGTTGGGTTCTAGAGGACATTTAAAGTAAATGTTAGTTTATAACCCTTGTCCATAGTGTGTATATGTTTTATTTCCCTTTAGCACAACATCCGAGCAATTGTACAAGATTTTTGGGTTGAATTTTTTTAGTGTGCTCACTTCATTATATAAATGAACTTTCATCCTGTCTAAAATTGATTGCTAACCTTTTAATTTCTATTGTTCATCCATCTGAGGTTTTCCCCTGCAACAGTAGAAGAGATCATATACAATTTTTCTCTTTTTGTAAGAAAAATGAAATTTTTCCTTCATCAAGCTTCAAAAAAATACCAAGTGACACATTTGGCCATTGTTTGCCACCCATGTTTTGATTTTGGCCAAACTCAGGAATAAGAGACACTTCTATACCTTCTGCAAAGTTGCAAACTCTCACCCATTTGAACATGCCTAAAAATAAATACGAGGGCTAATTGTAGTTCAACAAATTAGGTATAATAATGCCTAAATGCTAGTAGCATATCTAATTAGCATGCTCTAAAGCATCGATACCTTATTCTCTAAGGGAAGGGGATTTTGGACTTAAATTTTAAAAGTGTAAAACCAAGGGCTTAAATAGTAACCATTATTCTAGGAACACTAACCCCAGTCCTATAAATAGTAAAATCCTAATGCTTCACCCTGTATACCTAGCAAAGTCCCCTACCAACATAGGATAATAGAATGTTGGAAAATTCATAATGACTTACACATTTAAAGCTACACTAAAAAATTGCACAATTTTAGATGATGAAAAGTGTACAGGTTGGTGAGCGTAATGTTTTTACAAAACATACTACTAGGGAGCCAAGCTTTACAGCAAGTGATCCTTTTGGCTTAGAAACTTGAACATTACTTAATTTATTCTTCACTTGTGAAAAGGAGTTCTTGAGAATATAGATCTGTAATAATTTTCTCAAGAATCACTGCTTATGTGTGATATAGTAGAGATATTATGAAAATCACTGCTTGTTCTTAAATATAGAATTGCAATATGATTGCTTGAAAATGTTAAAAAAAAAGTTATAAACATCGATGCCTCTCAAGATTGTAGAATGGAAAAAAAAAATTATGACATAAGTGCTAAAAATGTTGCAAACATTAAAATTTGCATTGACTTATCTCAATTACAATTCTAAAATTGAATTTATGTTTATGATAATATCTTTATGGTCATTTTATAGTCGCTCTTTCTCTTCTTCATTTGACTTATTCATTTCTATTTGATGCTTCCAAGAGATAATATGATGGTTGACTCTCTTTACGATGATATCATGCTTTGGAGCTTTTTCATTCTAATAATTGAACTATTCATACTCCCATATCTTTCTACATATCTTTCTACTTCATTCACAATAGTATTTATTTTTTCATATTTTCCATTTGCACCCTAATCGGCTTATTTTACTACTCCATAATTCATTGACTAGGAACTACCTATCACCTCTCATATTTTTTTTATCTAACTCTTAAGATTTAGAAGAGATCGTTGTAAAAATCATGCAAGAACTGATAAGAGCTTTGCAGCTTCACATAAACACATATTAGAAATATTGTAGAAAAGAAAGGAGGATATTTTATTAGATGAAGTTATGTTAAACAATGCATCTCCTAAGTCACGAGAGGACTCCTCTTCATTATCCTTTTGCAAAGTAGGTCAAAAAAATTGAGATTTCTTGAGATTTCAGTAGTACTTATTTATCATAAATTTGTAATAAGAATAAATATGAGCCTATTGTCTTGACAAAAGAATTGTCAAGATAGTACAAGCAATTCGAGTGTTGGTGTCTAAATTTGAAATGAACTATGACAATGGTATCTTTTGAAAATAGATTTGATTTGGTTCATAACATCAATCTAAAGATCGTGAATAGCTACAATGATTAATAATCAATCTTTTCTCACAAACAAGTTGTTTTGAGCATAGGTACTTAGATGGTTAACTTCTTGTCGTATATCTTCTATAGGAGATGAGAATAATGAAAACCAGAGCTATGATTATAAATAATTGGTAAATATTTGTTAGAAGGTTGAATAGCAGCTTATATTTTTATGTCAACATGGATATAATTTTGTATAGTGTTATTATAAAATAATTTGGATATAAGTTGCTATTCAACCTTCTAACAATTTAAGATTTACCAACTATTTATTAGTTGTCTCAGTTTCCTTTTTCTAATCATAGCTCTGGTTTCTAATCATAGCTCTGGTTTTCTTGTTTGTTTTACTTTGCAATGAGTTATGTTGACTTGTTGCACAATTTAGTCATTCATTATTCTCATCTCCTATAGAATATATGCGACAAGAAATTAACCATCTACGTACCTATGCTCAATATTAACTTTTCAATCCTCAAACAATCATTAGTAAAATTATACTTATTTTTATATCCATTTTTATAGAGGAAAGTATAAAAATTTCCATTACATTCAAAACTAAAAGAAATTTTACAAGAAATCACTGAACATAGAGATGACTTAATTTGATCTCATTATTTTTTCTATTGATTCATGCACATTGATATATTTAGGTACAAAACATTACAAAATGACCAACCTATAGATGTTGCAATATAGGAATGGTCTACATAATTGTTTCATAGACTACAAGTTGTTACATGGTCTGCAAAATTGTAACCATTGTAGAATAGACATGGTCTATTATTGATTCATGCACATGCATTGATACATTCAATTACAAAACACTACAAAATGACTAGCCTATAAATGTTGCAAAATAGGAATGGTCTACACAATTGTTTTATGGACTGCAAATTGTTACATGGTCTACAAAATTGTAACCATTTGTAACACCCCGCCATGCAACCCCAAAGGAAACTAATACATCTCACATTTATGGCACAATTTGGATTAATTGAAATGGCTTAAGAAACTTGCAAGAAAATGTAATTGGCGGGTGTAAATCCAAATTCGCTACCAAGACCTTGCTGACTTTGTGTCGAGGTGTTTGGAGTGTCAGTGAGTGAAGGCTAAACACCAACATCCGATAGGACTTCTGCAACCACATTTGGTGCCAGAATGGAAATGGGATATAATCTTGTTGGATTTCATTGTTGTTTTTTCCTAGGAAACCCTTTTACTATCTCCTACATGGGGGGTGGGCCTTCGGATACCACTTGGTTGGGTGGAACATGCACCTTACACCATTGGGTTCCCATTTCATGTTTGTGATGGCAAGATCTTCTAGATTGGAGAGCTCGCGTGTACGGTCAGTTACTTTGTACTATTTCTTATGATCTTTTGTATCAGTTGTATACTTATGTATATGTACTACTCCTCATTTGCATTCGAGGAGGATTCTTGTATCAATGTTGTTATTGTAACATTATTGTATGATCTTCCTCATTTTGGAAATGAGTCTTGTAACTACTTTATGGAATGAATGCAATCTATGGAAGATTCTTTAATGTACTTTGTATCTAATGAGATGATTTTAATGCTTTGGATGTATGATATTTATTTCATGAGTATTATTTATATGCTATGGATTAGTTTACTTTTGTATATTATGGGATTTGAATGTAAGTGTTGTCGCGTACCTTAGAGGATGTATGTGTTAAGTGTAGTTTACTTTACTTGTTATAATTACACTTTAAAAAAAAAAATTATGCTTCTGTTGCGTTTACGTCGTCCTCTAGGGTTACGTGGCGGGGCGTTACACCATTGTAGAATATACATGGTCTACTAAATCAAACATATATTATGCAAAATAGCTAGTGCTAAATAGGTATGTTGTGCAATATTATAAAGCTTGTACTATAGAATTGACTAGTTCACCATAAATCCAGGGAATGGTTCTAGCTCCTCCTCCATAGGACCCTTTGTTGAAGTTTTATTTGGAGTAGCTGAATCAACATGGAGTGTAATGGGGTAAGATGACCAAACATATGTTCATCTAAAAGCCCAAAAAAATGGAATTATTTGACAAGGGAGTGAGGGGGGCTATGGCTAGTAGTAACATGGAAGTTGTTAAGGGCAGCATAGGTAGGGGTTAAAATGTTGTACATGTCTCTAAGAATTTTATGATGTTCAGCTAAGGGGGTTGATGGAGTGCTTTGTTGTCCACCTCTACTTGCATCTGGTGTTGGATTCTCATCAACTCCAACTTGAAACTTAGTAAGAGCAACATATGCAAGGGTTAAAATGTTATACATATCTCTTAGAATTTGATCTAGTGTTCAATAGGGGAGTTGATGGAGTACTTGTCTACACAAAACTAGTTGTAACATGTGTTGTATTAGCAAGTAGGGGAATTGATGGAGTACTCTTCTGCCAAAAACTAGTTGTAACATGTGTTGTATTACCAGGTAGAGGAGTTGATGGAGTACTCGTCTGCCCAAAAATAGTTGTAACATGTGTTGTATTACCATTCTTGACCACCTACCTTTGTTTCTTTTTCAACTATCTCTCTTTTTTATTTTGAAGCCTTTCCTCCTCCCTCCTCTATCTCATTATCTATCTTTCAAGTTCAGTTTTCCTTGCTTCTTGCTACTCATGCAAAGCTATATAACATTTGACGTTAGAACTTGATATTTCCTACCCAATCTAAGTGCATTATTGTTAGATGGAATGGACCTCTTTCTGACCCTTTCAATGGGTAGCTTTAGAATTTTGCTTAAAGAGACTTGACTACATAGCACCTCTTCATCTAATGTTTCCAAAGCTTCAGGTGTCTTCGATAACCCTTTAGTGATTCCACCTTAGCTATCTTCAACTTCTTTCGGTTCTGAATTTGTAGTTCCCCAAACTGTTGTATCTACATAATAATGAACCACCTTGTTCCTTGGAATTGGAGGTGGAGAAGGCATGCTTAAGGATATTTCCTCATTTTGGAAATACATTTGCACTCCTAAGTTTTGTGCTCCTTCTTTAACCCAATTTGGTGGGTCAAACAGTGTTGGTAAGCTTAAGTCATCTTGCAAGTCATTTTCATATTGTGTTTGGCTGACATGAGTATGTGAACTTGTTTCTTCATCTAGGTCAGATGTTGTTTTTGATTGTTCTGTTGTCATTTGTGCCAAACATTCTTCCACCCAAACATCTTTAAAACCAACCATCCTCAATATTTTTGCAATGCCTTCAATCTCATTGTCTTCTTCTATATTGAATGCTTCACTTGGTTTCATGTTCTTACAAAGTGCATCTCTATCCAATGGCCAAATTCCATTCTTGTGAAAACCTACTACGATGTTTTCAAGCACAAGAGCAAGCTTGAAATATTTGCTTGCAAGTTCTGCCAATTCTTCTCTTCTTATTTTTATGTGTGGATGTTTTTCCATCCACTTTGACCTCTTAGTTTTAAAATGTGTCTTGAATGGAGAAAAGACACATCCAAAGGCTACAGTTTTTGGTTGGTATGGGTAGGCAGTGTAAGAAGATCAATACCTAGAGATTTGGCTTCTTGGATCATGGTTAAAGCCACATAAATTCTATGTCCATCAAAGATAAGGAGGTGTATGTTTGTGGGTGAAACCCCACCTGGAGTTGATCTAGTAAAATGATGCAACCAATTCAAGAATAATTCCTTAGTCATCCAAGCGTGTGGTTGTGTTGTCATGCAAGCTCCCAGTTCACAATTAGCAATGTATTTATTTAGTTGTCTTTTTTCCTTGAAAATATAGAAGTTTGGTATGTTGTGGCGTACTGTATTAATACATAACAATATTGTAATCCATTCTCTACTTTTAGATAGAATATGTGGCACACTTCTGCTGCCCACTTTTGCAATCACTCTCATTCCAAAATTTCTACCTACTTACACACATGTTTCATTACAATTCCATATCTTGGTTGGTCCATATTCGTTAGCATTGTAAATCTTTTCCAAGTTGTCATAGAAATCAGCCACAATACTTGGTTGCAACATCACTGCTTTGTCCCTATCTAGACCCTCAGCAGTCTATAGTGCCAATTCTAGATGATGTTTGCAAAAACCCATCCACCATTATTTGCCTAGTAAACCATTCTTGAATGGATTTGGCCTACTTTGATAGATGTGGGACACATGTGATTTTAGTTGAATAGCCTCCATTCCATGACCAATTTGAGCTAATTCTTGGCACCACTCAACTACTTCTTTCTCTTCTTCCATAGACATGATTGTTGGTGGTCCTTTTCTTTTTGTTGTTGTCAATCCTGATAACCAATATGTTAAACTACTAGTAGGAATTCCCTACTTTTTAGATGTTTCTCTTATTGAGAAGCCATAGTCCTCAACATCTTTCACATAGCATGATCCATATCTTCTTTTGTCCACGTAATGTTATTGAACTTTGTCTTTTTTCTACAATGTTGCCAAGATTGGACAACAATATCCATAGTTTATGCATTGTTATCAACAAGATTACACATGTTATCACTAGGTGGGTTGGCTGAAGTATCACCATCATCTAATTCAACCACTTGAAATTCCACACCTCGTGGTAAACGAGTCCTCGACCTTCGGTTTGTTCTCTTGATTTTTCTCTTTCCTACAACCATAATGCCTAAAGAAAAAAATATCAAATAATAGTTATTTTGCAAAGGCATGTAATAACTGACCTATTTATAGATATATTATTTTTCAATCATATGTAAGGTTTTCTTTTCCCTCATTGAATATAGATATTGGCTTGAATGGTATGTAATTTTCAGCAAGAACACTTCAAACAATGAAAATCATTGAAAATAAAGTCACTTCGAATAAAGTTTTCAATTCAAAAACTGTTCTCTAGTCTCCAATCACCATTATAATTAAAGTTTTATTTTAAAAAAAGTCACAACCAATAAAATTCTACTCAATCCAGAAATTGTTTTGTAATCTCCAGTCAACGCTACAACCATTGGAACTTACTCAACTATTGCCTTCTCTCCCTTAGTTGCAATCTCATAAAGTTTTGTTTCTTGAATCTCCTTGTAAATGCAAAAAAATCGCTACAAAACCCCTCTTTTGGTTCTTCTAGAAGAACATGCTTTCAAATTTGATATGCTACATACCAAGAGTTGCTCAGTTAAGTGATCTGTATTGAGACCGTATAAAGAGAGATCTATATACCTAGGTTTCTCAGGTTATTGAAATCTTTAGATGATCATGGCTATTAAAAGTGCCTTTTGTCAATTTGGTAATCATGTATTTTCCACAGAGAGGGGTTGATGTGGTTTAGATGCAACGCAACACACTTACAACCACATCCATTATATTCAAAACTTGGCATGCATGTTGCTCTCTATTTATGTGGATGTCTGCTAATGTTGTGTGGTATAAAATGGCAGATGTGGATATAAGACAAGATAGTTCATTTAACTGATCAAAATGAAAAAGTGCTTATGTTTGTTACAAATGCTAATTTTCTCCACAATATTTGCATTTATTTCTATGTGTGTGTGTGTGTGTGTGTGTTTATGTTAGTATACACACATACACAAGAGATGCATGTGCGGGTACAATTACAATGTCTTTGTCTTTGAAATTGAGTTTTCGAGAGGCCATGTGATTAAGCCTTGAGGCAAAGTCTGGAAGTTACCGTGGTGACTAGGTTTATAGTATTTTAGCTAAGCAAGAACTCTATATTTCTATGTAATCTGCTCTTACCTTTTTTGCATATTGTACTTAAAGGATGAAAGATTCTCCTTTTGATTTGGGCTATTTTCCATGGAATGCAAAAATTAAGATTCAGTCTATGCTTACAACTTTAAAAGCAATATCAAAAGATTTTTGTTAAGGAATATTGATAGGTTTATTAAGACTAAGTTTGATGAAAACATTTGCTACTTTTGCTTTCCTTAAATTTTGAGTTGTTTGGTAATCTCTTGATAGCTCTGAAGTCAAATTTTACAAATCATCTATTTTAATTTATATTAAAGATTTGGGCTTATATGATTGTTGTTCGTGCACGGTTTTGATTTCAAACACAGTCTACCTAGTTATTTAATACATTTTTTATTTCAAATACAGTCTACCTAGATATTTAATATAAATTAAAATAGATTTGTAATTTAAACTTTGCATTTGTAAACAAATTTCCTTCTCAGATGATTATAAAAAAGCTTCATTAGCTTTAGTGTTGGTATTTAAAAAAGCTTTGAGAGCATAATTTTAATGTCTCTTCATCCATCTATTTTAATTTATATTAAATATCCATGTTGTTATGATTGTTGTTCTAGGTATTCATGCATAGTTTTGATTTGAGATACATTATGTCTGAATCTTTAATATAAATTCAAATAGATGAATATTTGGCAACACAATTTACAAATGAATTTTTTTCTATAAATTAATAACATTCAGTAGTCATTAATTGATATGAATTCTTTGTGCAGTGTGTATTGAAAAACAATAAATTTTTTGAAAGACATGTTGCTACTGAAACATACTTAATAAAATTTTGTTGAAGGAAAAAACAAAATACTTGAACAATAAACACCATAACAGTCTGAAAAATCTTTGCAATATGATATGTTAAGTTGTCTGGTAATCTCTTGACAGCTCTATAGTATGCAATGAGAATGAGAATGTAAGCAGAGAGAATGTATGCAATCTGATACAGAGAAAGTAAATGGTTTTATTGCATCGTATGTTATCTTTATAGCTTTTTTTTCTTTTAGTTATATGAAATTAAAATTGGTTGATCTGTGGCTTGCAAATGCTACATTTTTATTGGTTAAAATGTAATGTCAAAGATTGAAAGAGACATTTAAAAAAAATTGTAGTAGTTGGTTGATATTGATCGAATTCGTGAGTCTCAAAGCCGTTATTTGATTTTGAGGTACTACAGTCATATTTATTGCTTAGAAGTATTGAGAGATGGTACAAGTGATTGAAGGGAGAAGTTTGGAGTATCAACATTTATTGTTCAAATTTAATGAGAGATGGGACTAGTTATTGAAAATAGAGTTTTCTATTTATGTCAAGTTGTGCACTGGAACTTGAACAGTTTAGAGTATTTAGTAAGTATAAAACATGTACAACTTTAACTATTTTGTCCATGTGTTTGGACAAATGTGAATGTAATATTTAATATTAATTTTGTTATGTTTGCATAAGTACTTTGAAGTTGTTAAAAATAACATTTTATTTTGTTTCATATTCAATGTGCAATGAATGATATATGTTTATTATTTTTTATTGATTATTAGGTAGTTGCACAAGTTTTAATATATCTATGATTAACACAAAAATATTTAAATATTGATATTTAAATATTCAATGAATAGTCTTATATCTATTCAATGAAATCTGCTTTTGTTTTGTTTGGTTATGACCCACATCTTATGTTTATTGCAAGTATTTTTACGAAGCCGTGAAATCTGCTCTTATTTTATTTGCTTATGACCCACATCTTATGTTTATTGCAAGTATTTTTACTAAGATGTGAAATCTGCCATTATTTTATTTGCTTATGACCCACATCTTATGTTTATTGCAAGTATTTATACGAAGTCCAGAGTCCATAAGAACTGTATTATATGAATGATTTGCTTATAGAGTTCTTTTATAATAGTAATATTCATTTTTTTTGGTTTAGTAATATTTTTGGGGAAAGGAGTTATAATTGAACTGTTTCAATAGTTATGATATTATTTGTGGATTTAATATTCAGTATTTTTAATAATATAATAGAAATAGTTGTATGATTGCAAGAAATGTGATGATTTGTTTAAACTGAAAAACAATGTATGATCACATCAACACACCAACAAAATATGATTTAATTGACATTGCCGACAATGACACCTTTCCGAGACATTTTTTTTGTTTTTTACACTGCTGTATCAGTTCCCTTTCTTGTCTCTGGCATTTCTTGTGCTTTTTGCAGGTGTGCTCTTAATAGACATGTTTTTCCCCTTTACAAGCATAGAAAATAACGATGTTTCTGTATACACATTATTTTCATTAATTACAGTGACATATCACAAATCAACAGCGTTTTAGGTAGGGACCAGCCCTGCTCTGCAGCTTCTCTTGTTAAAGGGACTTAACTGTTACAACTGCCAAGCGTACAAACCTCAGCCGCACCCACTGCCTAAATCACCTCCTTATATTCGGGTGCAAAATTTGGAAAGGCCTGCCATGGAAGCGAAGACTGAAATGCACTGTTCTCATGATTTTCAAAACTTCAAGCGCCAGCATTTGTTGGGATATGCTCTCACACACCACCATCACTCTCCTCAGAGTTCCACAAAAAATTGGCATACGAGCCAATTACATAGCTGCCAACATCAACCATTGTCAATTACCCATTGCTGATTTAGCCAAGAAAATCAGGATTTACGAGCTTTAAAGAATGTGGGCCTTTTACCAGTCATTAGGGGCAGCCTCAACTGCTCGATCAAAGTAAGCTTGCGCTCTGTCTCCATCTTTATGAGTTTCCCATATGAGTTGGGCGTAAAGTGACAGAAGTTCTCCATCTGCAGGACCGGCCAGTATGGCCCTTTCATAGAATTCCTCTGCTTTGCGAATGTCCTCTTTCACCTAACATCGCCGTCAAACACAATTTTCCTTCCAGTATCAGTAAAGAATGAGAAATAACAGCTATCTCCATGCCCAGTAAACATTTAAACGAAAAAAGCATTCAAATGAGAATCTTGGCAGCTTACCTCGTGTAAAAACTTGGCATAGTTCCTGAGCAGCAGCGGATTCCCAGGATTTGCCTCCAACATCTCTTCATAACAGACCTCTATAAGCTTGGAACGACATTCCTGTGGCTTTCTCATGCGGGGGCGAAGTCCCAAATGAAAATGAGAGAAAGCTGCTGTAAATATGCGAGAAGAGGAGAGATTGTGCAGGGCAGAATGTTGATTTCTATGGCTCGCCCTTGTCCGTGAAATGCAGCCAAGCGGACTTAATTTTGGGCTTAGGGCGGAGGAATTTTGGAGCAGCATTTTTGCATTCAAGCCAAAGATATTTCAATAGATGTGAAGGAGGAGTTAAAATTAAGAGCTGTCTGATGCAAAGCGTAATATAATGCTTGGAATACCATTTATTTGCATTGGCGGCCGGCCATACATCAACATGCTTGTGAGGAGTGGTTTGGGAATAATCTGTGAGCTGCGTTTATGGTTGAAAGCGCTACGGCTGTCAATTCTGAGTAATTTGTAGGACTAAATCAGGGGCAAATTGGTTGTGGATTGTCGAGTTAAAAACGTGGGCTTCACTGAACCTTTGGGCGCCACACGCCCCCTGGTTAACAGTTGTACTAAAACAACTTCAACACGTTTTTTTTAATTGTTAAAAATTATTAAATTATCAACAATTATATACTTTGGAAACCACAAATTATAATTTCATTTCGACCATCACTTTGAATATTCTTTTGGTGGATGGTGCAATTAAGAAATACGCTATCATTTTTATGAATTATTTTCGTTTAATTGAATTACAATGACTTAATGTTAAAATTGTTTAAACTGGTTCAAATAACTCTTATAAGGATGGTGTGGAGATGCTCCAAGTGCTCAAGAATGCTCTTCAAACTCTGAAACGAATATTGTTTGATTATTTGAATCTTTAGTGAACAGGTATTTTTAAATTTTAAATATATCAATAAACTATAAGATGCCTTTATAAAATTTGAATACTTTGACTTGGTGAAAAATGCATACCTTATACTTTTCACATTCGTATTGGGTTCATTTTGGTTTTGATTGGTCCTCATATAGTAATAAATGTATAAATGGTGTATTTTTAATTGAGAATGGGTACACAACTCAAGGCTTATTTGTTCCTATCTATTCACATGAATTATCCATTTGTTTTTAAATTTTTAATTTAAATTTGGAGTCAACTTTACCTCTCGTTACAACTGCTATATGTTGACTCAAGGCATAAAAGTATTTTGTATAATCTTTGGTGATGCATTTAAAAGTGTGGCCCTAGTTCATTTTAGTGCATCTAATTGTCATTATTCATCCTAAATAATCTAGATTTGATCGTCATTATACATTAGACATCATCCTAGAGCTAACATGTACTACTTGCACACATTAACAATAAATTCTTTTTAGAACATATATAGTGCACAAGCATCTAGAGCATCTTACATGTTTGGGAGTGTTGTCCTCAATCATTTGTCTAGTCATTAAATTTGTATCCTTACATGGTTTGACAAAAGTGAAAGCAATTATATTTACCATTTACAAACCAAAAAGTATAAGAACTGGATTTTATGCAATAATAGACTAAGAAAATCGAGGTAAGCTAAAAGCGATATTCAAAAGGTTTGCAAAGATTGGATCCATGGGCATATATCAAATATGCAATTATGAAAGTGATCTAGATCAATAGACAAATAATTCATTGATTTCAAGGCATTCATTTGATCTTCATTAATATTTTAACACTATTAGCAAATCATCATCTAACACCTATCATAGTTTTCAACTAAGTACTCTCATTGTTCTATTCAATTTGTTTAAGTATTTTAGAGAATTATATATTTATAATGTCCAACTATCTTACATGCAGGGTAGATTCTAAATATTGATGTTATTTATTTATTTACCTGAGATTTATGAAAGCTATTTTTTCTCCCTCCCTTTTAGTTAAGAGGGTTGTTGCTTTTATTTTCATTTTGGTGAATTCCTCACTCTTACTACCCATTAGTAATAAATTTTCATACTTAGGGTTTTACCTTCTTTTTTAATTTTGTAGAGATGAAAGTGATTTATCTTTCTTTATCTTTATATCTATCTTTGATATACCACTTTAGGGTTTTTTAATGCAATGATTTATTCAAAACCTCGTCTTCCTTTACGAAGTACTTTCCTAAACCCTAGTATGACTAGCCACTAATTATATTTTGTATTTGATTATTAATAACATTCATATTGAGAGCCATATTGAGGATCATGAAGAACAAAAATATTATGATCATGATGCTTATGTTGCCTTAAGAAAGATCCTTCCCTTATGAAAAATTACTTATTAATGTACTTACTCATTTTCAATCTTAACTAATAGTTACTACTTTTCATATAATGTATTAGTGGGTTCCCTTTACGAAATAGATACTCTTCATAATATTAGCAATCTCATGACTTCTTCCAATAGTGTATCTTCTCACCCATCCATACACCTTTCATCCTCTTATGATCCTTCTTACATTCATCCTATAGTTACCACTTTTATAGCCTCTACCACCCATGTTTTTTCTCCTACTGTGACCACTTCCTATTCCAATCTTCCCTCTATTATTACCATCTTTCCCTCCACTAGTATTCTTATTGTCTCTCATCCTACTATGTCTATTCATATCATGTGGCTCGTATTAGGTCTATCTCTTACACCTATGTTCCTCATACTAATACTCTATCTCATCCTACAACCACCTAAAATTATAGTGTGGTTTTTTCTATAGTTGTTATGTCATGATTTAGATCCTAGGTCGTCTAGGGACAAACCAATCTTAGAGAAAGATGAACTTATATCTTATGCACAAGAAAATTAAAAAGCATTGTAATCTAATATAAAATTGATAATGAAAGTATTTTATCAAATATATGTGCTACTTGTGCTCAATATAGATGAATAGCATACAATGGATGTTGTAGATAAACAAGCTAGGAATGAGAATCCATATGATAAAAAAGGAGTGAATACATCTAACTGAATTTCCTTGCACTATATAGTTATCGAACCTTTTTTGGAGGACAAAATACATACAAATATAACATGGTCACAAAACAAGTCTAGAAGTTGAAATGGTTCATGTCCTAAAATAACTTGACCTTCCAATTGCTTCATCGATGAAATTTCATGACATTTGATGTTCTACTATCAAGGCTAAAGAATTCCATTGAGGATGCCACATGTGAACGATTTTTTACTATATTATGTTAACTAGGATTTGCATTAAGATGTGTTGAGTCATGCGTAATAACACACAATAACAAAATTAATTACATTTATGTGGTGGCATGCAAAGACATAGTTACTTATGTATAGGTTGCATATGTGTTCAGAACTTATGAGTTATTTTTTAGTAGATATAATTCATGTTCATTAACACAATATTATCAAGGCACATGTAACCTGCTCCTTAATGATTTCATACATACACACTAATCATTTGACATTTCTTGAGAACTGATGGCACCATCACATATTTTGTGACCTATAGAAAATAAACTCAAGTTCATTAAATATTATACCACTTTGTTTGATCTACATATTAATCTACCTTATCCAATTCAAACATATGATGTGAACATTGGTGAGTGTGCTTTTTCTTGTTTACATGGTCTCATACTTCACAATTGTGTGTAGGTTTTGAGGATACAATTTCAAAGGATATTAAATTTGCAGGAGCTCAAGAAGAGGAGTAAAATATGTCTTAAGGAGTTCCAAGTTGATTATTGGATGTAGAGTAGGTATGTAGGAGTTTGAGAATAAAGGTGTCCTTACCAACTTCATACAAAATGGTGAATGGACCATAATACAAAGGCTTCATATTTTGATGTGGACCCTCAAATAAATCCCTCTAAAGATGCAAGCATACTTTATCACCAACCTTGAATAAGTGAGGTGTGTGGTGCAAGTTGGCACTTTTTATACTTATATTATTTACATGAGAATCCAATGTACATAATGGTGAACATTTTGAGTGTGGTACATTTTTTTATTTTATTTTTATCTACTTCCAACTCATGTGTGTAAATTTCTACATGATATGGAAAATAATAAGAAATACTAAAGGTGTTGTAGGCTAGAACCCAAGACATGTGTAGAAAGGACCATGCCTCATAAAAATGTGTAAGTATTGGTGTAGTCTTGCTAGATGTAGATCATGTTGTTATACTGAGTGTGTAAATGTAATAGTTACAAATGGAAGATGTAATAGTGTGTGGTTGACCATATATGTCTAGTTTTTTATCTATAGATGGGATGTTGTGGATTAATCTAGGCTTATCTTTAATCTCTCCCACAAGGATTCCCAAAAATCTGTTGATGAATCTTGGGTCGTGATCAAGACAATGGATATAGGTATTCCAATATACGCGCAAACATGGTTGAAGAAGTGTAGGGTTTGTTACAATGTGATGGTTTCTTGCAAGAAATTCTAAGGGTCATCTTTAAAAAAAAATCCATTATAATAAACATAGTCATTATAATTCCTTTTCATAGGATTCCACTCGTGAAATTCATGTTGATTAATTCCTAGGGCCTTTGTGATACTATGAGTAGCGTGTAAATTCCAAGTTTATTATTCATGAGCTTGGTGATGTAACAAGGAATATAGAAGTTGATATGACACACAATGTATAAAATCATGTAAGGCTCATATAAGTTTCGTTGTAGCACTCTCAAAGTCTTAATAATGTAAAAATTCTACCTATCTTGGTGTAGTGCACCTCCTAGATGAGTTGTTGGTGAGTTGCACCTTTTAAAACACAAACATTTGAGCTTGAAGAGAACCATTTCACTCAAATGGAATTTGACAACCTGTTTACCTTCTGCAATCATGGTGTGGGTTTATTTAAAGACTAAGTCTACTATGTAGAGTTTCTCCTACTCAATGAAGACGTGGCCTCATGAATCTAATATTATGATGAGTGTGTGAACTAGTGGCTTATTAAGGAAATTTGTTTCCTTATTGTCTTTGCCCTTGTGATTTATTACTAAATGGAACTATTAGAAGTATTTTATTCATTAAATGTGGAGAAAATTCTCTAATTTTCTCTAGATTTGTGTAGAAATTAAAGTGATTTATGATTATAAAAAATGATTGTCTCCTTACCTAGAATGTAGTGGCACCACTTTGTAATAAATTGAACAATGGTGTACAATTATTTATTACAGGTGGAGTAGAACTAAACCATATCATCAAGAATTTTATTAAATGATGGTAAATCATGTGCTCATGTTGAGTAAACAATATGTCAATTTCCAATTGAGATGTATTAGTTTGAATCTCAAAAGGGTGTGTTATGTTAGCCATTTCTAGGATAGGTGTACAAATAAATTGCTTGAGCTCTTGTGTAACATGCCCATTGTTTTATCTAGTAATTTTACTATGTTTTACCCACAAGTGAATAGTTTATGCATCTAACCCTTAAGAGCAATAAAAAAAAAAATCCTTTGAATAATAAATGCACATTTGAAACATATTTCAAACTTTCCCATTGCATACAACATAATTCCTTTCATTGATAAAAGTAATGATGATACATGATTTCAATATGACATTTCATATTTACCATTCCATAGAGATGGATACAAGTTTACATACATAGCTTTAACAAGCTTACCGAATATAGAAAGTACAAATGGTCCAGAATATCCTCCTCAAATCTTGGTCACCAACTGTGTGAGGAGAAGCATCACTCAAGCACCTTTTTGCCAACCATGGACTTACTATGGTCACCTGCACATCTACCAAACTGGTAAGATGGCCCTACCCTTCGACAAAGAGATTGGTTTCATAACCTCATAACCTTAGCCTTTTCTGAGTATGGTGTTGTGTCCTACATATCTAGAGCTAACATATAGTGGCTACAACCTACATGTATGACTATCCCTTTTCCTAGTATGTAAACCCAAATCATAGTGAATTGACAGTGTAAACAGTGGCTACTTACACTACTTTGGCCAAATAATTCATCACCCAGTATTTCAAGTGAGAGTTGTCTATTTCACCCACCTTTCTAGCTTGATTTAGTTTTATGACCATTCATACTCTATATCTAGGTTACCCCCTTTCCCATGGATTAGAAAAACCCTAGGAATAACCCACTTAAAACAACTTATAAACAAAATGACTTTACTACCAAAGTCATTCTAGCAACTTCTTACTCTGCTACATACGTTTAGTATAGACATCCTACATATAGTGATGAAAAATACGTATAGTATAAATACATTGCATTCATACAAACTCCCATATATAGGGTACATACAAATATAAACCAATAAGATAGGTTCTACAACATAATGAACAACCAAGAAACATGCAATCATGTACAAGAATCACAACATATTCAAAAGAATTATTTTCCAACATAGTAAACAAAACTATGTAAACCTTTCCAACATAGTAAACAAAACTATATAAACCTTTCGAACATAAATGAAAAAGGTATAGAAACTAGCATGCCTGTATAATGCTCTGATTGATTTAACTCCCTCCCTAGCTCTATTCCTCAAGCTTGCTTGATACTTCCTTCAAGATCAACTTAGTTTGCCTCTTCTAACTTCTCACTAATTCTCTCAACAATCACAAATATGAAATAGCAAAACAACTCTCAAAATCACAAGATCTCAACTCACTAACTCAAAAATCACAACAAGATAACATCAAGATAATTGGATTGATTAAGTGTAGCAATTGGTAGAATGAGCACCTCTACTTATATTAAATTGTGAGCAGTCGAAGGCTACAAACAATTTAATATTTATGTCACCTTTTTATCCTCATGCAATGACTCATCAAACTAACTTACAGGTTTGCAACACATAATAGTCCTCTCCATTTAAATGGTTGAGTCGACTTGTTATAAGGGACATCAAGACTCTTTTACTGAGTCAAATGAACAACAAGCTTAACAACAAGTATCCTTAATCAGATTCCTTCTCATGCTTCTACCAAGTTTACTCTTGACTGAGTCTCAAGGCTTAAACATTGCTTTATCAAGCTTATGCGCAGTATACAAACTTCTTATGCATTCCATTCTCTTCCATATTGGCACCACATTTCATAAGTTGGTGCCCATGAGTATAGCGTGGTTTTAGACTTCTACATTTATTTAAATCTGCATTTATTTTCTAAATTGTAATGTTTAAATGGTAGCATTCTAAATCATACGTTCTTCTAAACCTTTGTTGACTTGGTCACCGGTTTACTTTACGCACAGGTTTCATCTTGCTACGCATTTATAAGGAAACACTTTATGTTTTATTTAAAGCGCTTTGCAAACATAAGTTGCAGCGCTATGTATTATGCTCCATGAATATCACAAATGATTTCAACTTATATAATATTGTATACACCTAAAAATGGTCACATTATAATAAGTCTGGTAATTAATTAAATACAAGTTATTTAATTAAATCTCTAATTCAATCTACATATAAATAAATTTAATTATTTATTTATATTGTTCATTTACTAATTCTTCTATCTTAATTAAATAAGTTTAATTACTTATTTAATTTAATCACTTTTTCCAATTCTTCTTAATTAATTAAATAAGCTCTACAATTTATTTAATTTAATTATCACATTGCTTTATTTTGAATAAAGTAGATATTCTTCTTTTTCCAAAATCATAACATCACTCTTAAATCTTCTAAATATTCTTCTTTTTCCAAAATCATAAAATCATCTTTAAATCTTCTAAAAAGCCATCTCACATTTAATTAAATATTTTAAATATTTAATTAGAAACTTCTTATCCATATTCCACACATAATTAAATATTTTCCAATATTTAATTAGAATTTTCCAAATCCACATGTCGCATGAAATTAAATAATTTTATTATTTAATTATTAAATTATCCTCAACCACCAAAACTAACTCATAACTAAACTTGATAAATGACAAGTTTCCTCTATTTTTGAGTGAAAGGTTTTGTGGGAAGGAAACATCTTCCTTCTTTTTCTCTAGCTTCCATCTTTCTCTCAAACTTCTCCATCTCTCACCATTCATCTTACCAGACTGAATCTCAACCATTGATCTTTGCCAACTAAGCTTTTTCCTTCAAACATCTATAAATAAGACCTCTTGGCTCTTTGAAAATCCTGGAACTATTTGCACAGCATGAGCATTATAGTTGAATAATCAAGCATTTAGCATCTTAATATCCTAGATTTCATAAATATAGCACAGCATCTTAGTTTTTATCATCTCAGCATAAATAATCATGGTAGAATAGCTTGCATAATATGTTCTTAATTTCATTATCATAGTTTCATCATCTCAGCATCATATCATAGCTTCATTATCTCATATCATTTAGCATAAGAATGCATTTTCCATATCATCTCATTCTCTAGGTTGTCATTCTATTGAGCTTTTGCTTATACAATCTGAGAGCAAGCAGCTTAAAACGAATCCTTGGAGATAGAGGACAATGGAATGGTTTTGAAGAATCTGTTGGGTTCGAAGTTTGTTTAATTTTAAATTAGATTCTTTGATATAATGTTTCATTGGTGTGTTATTGAGTTTAATAGTTGACATTATTTCACACACATTTTTGGCGCCCACCGTGGTGCTCTTGCCCCGTTTTTAATATTTTATTGTAGTTTTTCTAGCAGGTCACTACTGGAGACATAGATTAGCGCATACAACACCCATTCTAGCGCATTTGAAGACTATTCCAATGCATTTGATGGATTCTACAATGCATATGATAGATTATCCAACACATTTGATAGATTCTCTAACGCATATGACAAATTCTCCAGCGCATTTGATTGTTTCTATAGTGCATATGACCTTTGTTCTAGCGCATTTTTAATTTGTCTAATTTGCTATCTGGATCCGACACGACTGCGACCAGTGGTTGTATTGCTGCTTTTGGTTTAAAATGAACCAATCCTAGGGTAGTCATTTGGATTAAATTGAACCAATCCTAGGGTATTCATTTGGATTAAAATACACCAATCCTAGGGTAGTCATCATACATTTCTATCTTGGTTAAAATGAACATCATGTCTTTTGTGAAGCAATATCTTCACGTAGAATAGAAAATCATCACTTGGGCTTTAAAACTAAACATTGTTTGTTGTGAGTGGACGGTGATAGGCCTATGCTCTCCCCTTAACTGGGTGATCAAAATGCCAGACTCATATTTTAATTTCATGCACTTTATGTTTTGTTAAAACCTTTAACAGGCCTATCGTAGTGGGAAAAAGTACTCACCCTACGGGAACAACCTAAGTGGGAACAACTACATCCAAGTTTTCCAACCCACTATAATCAAAAGTGAATTCGGGGAAAGTCTGCAATTCGATGGTAGTGTCAAAGATAACCATCCCCAAAGCCTTTTTTCTAAAGGTTGGGAGGTCTCCTGAGGGAGTTTATCATTTTCCGCACCGAACAGAAACCCTTATTACAAACCTTAGTGTAGAAGCTAACCGAGTTAGTAACCAAACATTATAATACTCACGGTGCAAGGGGAGGGAAGAATCTACCCCCAAGATACTCACCATATAATTTCCAAGGACCGTTTGCTCAAGGGATTGAGAAATCTAACTTTGAGTACACGCTTGGAAAAGACAAAAACACATGTGCCCTTTAGGGGGTGACACGGCTATGTGAGTCAACATAATTTTAAGATGTGGGTTGTGTTTATTATGATGACCTTTTGACCTTAAGAGTGAGTCTACTTGAAGTGTATTCTTGTCAAATACCCATGGAAATTTCAGAGAACATACACTTATTGTTTAGATTCTAGGACTTAAAAACAACTGTCTTCCTACTACATGTGTTTTCCAAACATTAATTCAAATAAGATCATCCAAAAAACAAAAACAAAAATTGACAAATCAAACTGTGACATTTATGTTAAGGGATTGGAAATCAACAACATTCTTCAAGAAATCCCTTGCTAAGAATCAAGAAACCAAAGAAACCACTTAGCTACAATAAACTTTTGAAAAGGAGACGCTTTTTGTACCAAAGTAGGAAGGTCTTGCTTGACTATCGAACTTTCATCCATAGATATCATGAATTTGATAGAGGATATACTGATGATTTTGCTTTAGAGCCTTTATATTCACAAGCTTATAATCAATGAAGAGCTCTTTCACAAAGGCATAATCATAGTCAACCCATTCATCATTCTTACATTCTACAACTAGCAATACAATATTCCAACCATCCAAATCAGTTGTTACAATAGAGAAAAACTTGGAAACATTAGGTTTTTTGTGAAAATCATTATTTTTTTCAAACTAAGATCAAAAAATATTAAAGTGCATCAATTTCAAATCAATTTGTGATTTTTCAGTTTAACTTCCATAACAGGATCTATCATCCTTCATCCATGGAAACAAATCTAAAAATTAGAAATTCCTTAGTCATATCAATAGGATCCATCATTCTATTTGGCTAAGGCATCAATTATCCAACAAATTGCACTCCCATTTGTGATCTAAGTTTAGTAAAAAATTGATTTAAGCATATGCCTATTGTCACAAGGTCCCGAAAAAGAGAAGACGAAAGAGAGAACCCACTTTACAACATGGGTGATAGGGAAGAAAATCCTTTTCCTAGGCTTCATGGAAATAGTTCAAATGATGAAATAACCGATGAAATGCTCCAAGAAGTTGAACAAGACCCACAGTTTCACCTAGCCATGGAAAAGATCTTAGAGAAAAATAAAGAAATATACTTTCTTTTATTGGCAAACCAAGGTGCCAAATTGCCCTCTGACTATGATACAGAGAAAATTAAAGAAGATCCTAAAAAGACTGAAACTCCCTTAAATGATCTTAGTGCTCTTACCCAACAAATAAGAGCACTACAAGGGAAAATCAAGGATATACAAGGGGGCACAACTAAGAAGTATTCTTTGGAGGATATTTGTCCATATCCTTTCAATAGAAATCTCAACATGATCCCATTTCCAAAGCATTGTGAGATTCCAAAATTTGATAGATACAATGGGAAAACATATCTTATTGACCATGTGAGAGAATTTAGAAACATGAGCCTTGAATTTGTACATGAAGACACATACTTGATGAGATTGTTCCCATGAAGTTTAGGTGGGAAGTCCACCCATCAAGACATTTGAGGAGTTGCTCAACAAATTTATATCCCAATACTCCTACAACATTCAACATCAAATAACTATGCTTGATCTATGCAAAGCAAAGAAAAATACTAGAGAACCCTTCATCACATTCCTACAAAGATGGAGAAGATTATTTGCACAATATTCTCGTCTAGTTCGTAAAAAGGAAAAGATGGATATCTTTATTAATAGTCTTGATCAAGAAATGAGTTATAGGATCAACCTTCATTGTCCTCCATCATTTGAGAAGTTGATTGAGAATGCAATCACTATTGAAGGAGCCTTAGTCAAGAAAGGAGTGATAAAACTTGACAAAGATAGTCCAAATTCGTACAATCATAACAACAACAATGACAAATCAAAATTTTGGACTAGAAATAAGAATGTTGTCAATGATGGTGTGGTAGATGCAAACAATGTGAAAGAAAAACCATCCATCTTCAATCTATCAGGTACTCCACACAATAACACCAATCAAGGAAATTCAACCAATCAAGGCAATAGCAACACCAATCAGGGAAACAACACCAATCAAGGATATTGACCAATTAGAACAATAACAATAATCGTGGTAACTTCAACAATAATCTCAGCAACACTCAAAATGAAAATCCTCCCAAGTCACAATCTTTTTCAAATCGACAAAGTGTCACTCCTTTGGGCCAATCTCTTAAGTCAGCTCTCAAAGAGCTTCTAGATAAAAATGTTATCACTTTACCACCTCAAAGAGATTATGAGCCATGATTCAAACCACCATCGTGGAATGAGTCATATTACTATGACTACCATAGATGCAAGGGACATATGACAAACAATTGTCAAGGATTGAAAAATTTAGTCCACGATTTGATAGAAAATGACACAATAACAGTTGAGGGACATCATACCAATGAAGAACATCAAGCATTTAAGAATCCTCTTCCAAACTATCAAAAAGGAGAATCTTCAAGTGACAAAGGCAAAAATGTAAACCATTTCTATGATACCACAATCAACCACATTTACATGGATGATCAATAGGTTAATGTTATCAAGGTCAAGGAAAAGCAGGAATATCAACAAGTCAATGTGACAACAAGGGGACAAGCTAAAGTGGTCTTAAAAGGGAGCTCATCCAAAACAACCATCCCTCCTCCAAGTCACTATAATTTAGTCGATCAATTGTAGAAAACATCGGCCCAAATCTCTATCTTAGAGCTTCTCAAGATAGCCCCAGCACGTAAAGAAATTTTAGAGAAGGCTCTCATCGACACAACTGTATCCAACGATTTAGATATTAACAAGTTTCAAGCCATGGTGGGACACTTGTCCTCACCCACTTACCTATAATTTTTTAAAAAGGACGATGCCTCCATGTCTTATCCTCACAACTCCTCGCTTTATCTAGAAGTCATGGTCCATAAAACTCGAATTAGGCGTGTCTTAATAGATGGAGGAGCCAACTTGAGTATTTGCACTTTAAATTTTATCCATGCTTTGGGATATCCAGAAGAAGAAATGTATTCCAGTAACAAGAGTACCATGAAGGCATATGATCAAGAGGAACGTTCATCTAAAGGATCGGTTATTTTACCAATCTGAGTTGACCCTGTGGTGAAGGATGCGGTTTTCCAAGTCCTTGATCTCCCACTACCTTATAATATTCTCCTTGGAAGACCTTGGATTCATGACATGCAAGCAGTACCGTCCATGTGCCACCAATGCCTAAAATTCCCTCATGATGGAGTTGAAATCACCATACAAGGATATCTTAATCCTTCCATACCTTGTCATAATCTCTGTCCTAAAGTTGAAATCACCATCCCTAGCAAAAGTGAAGCACTACATCCTCAAGCATGTGTTGATCCTGAATCTTCAAAAACATCCACTTCATCCATTGCAATATCAAATTCTAAGGTCCAAATCCATAATCTGGGATATGGAGAATACTGTTTGGACAATTTGCTAGTAAAAGATAATGCTACTATTGTCGAGAAGGGTCAGAGTTCTAATAATGATGCTGAGAAAAATATAGAAGGTATGCAGGAAGATGACCGTGCTGGGATTGAAACCTCTTGTGATCCTGATGATACACCTACCCTTCCCATATCTTCTCCCACTCAAACTTTTGATACCTGTGACAACCCCCTATTTGACCAAGACATCTATGATAACCCACTCTTTGATCATGAACTCAATGAGGATATCCAACCATCATCTTTCCATCCCACTTCCATAGGCTAGGGTATGAATCTCCTATTGTGGCCTTTATTAAACCATCTTTCCAAGTCACTAAGGATGTGCAAGCTTCTTTTGACGTTAACACTACCAAAAATGATAGTATCAAAGACTCTATTGATGGCATCACCACTACCATTCTCACTTCATCCATCTCATCCACATCCATCCACCTCGTAGACCTAGATCAACAAGTATCACTCAAAGAAAATATAAAGGAGGAAATTCAAGAATCAAAGGTAAAAATGCCTTCATCAAATGGAGATCCAGAATCAAGAGAAAGCATGCAAAGAAGGAAAGAGCAAGTAAAGTCCTTTAGCCAAAACAAAAAGCTATTGGACAAAACAAAAAGAAAAAAAGATCTAGACAAGTCTCCTAGCCAACATAAAAATCTATCAGACAAATCAAAAATAAAGGTAAAAAATAAGAGCATGTGAAAGTCGATCTCCAAATATGCCTCTTCCCCACCAATCACTAGGGGCATCTATCAAAGAAGAAAATAAAAGAAAGAACTTGTTGATTTACAGTCTCCCTCCATGTCACCCATACCACATATCCCATTCCACTCATCCATGTTCACCTACCCATCATAACATTACACTTCCATTGGTGATTTCTTTCAATGTGCCTTTGATCATGACCCCTTCACATACTCTAACTCATCGGTTGCCCAAGCTCCTTTTCGTCTGAAGCCTGATGGCCCACATAGTGTCCACATTAGGGATCCTATCATAGCCTCTTTTATCTATCATATCTATCACCCTCCATGCTTTCCACTCATACTATTTATTCCAATCGGTTTCTTTCATCCAGCACAGTCATTTACACAGGATCAGAGCATCATATTAGTCTTCGGATCAGGAGCATATCAGTTGTCCACATCTGAAGGGGATTTGTTTGATGAACCCCTCAACAACCTGCATCCCAAGAAATTCTACACCTAATTCATCTAGTGTATTGGTAAATGTCTTCAAAAAATCCAAAAACAACATAAAAAGTCCAAAAAAAATCGTCATCAGGGTGAAAACCTGGCAAATAGGCATCCTTTGACACAAAAAAACCAAAAAGATCAAAAATACAAAAAAAAAAGGTGAAAAATCAAAAAAATTGTTGCCTTGATGAAAACCTGGCAAACAGGCGTCTTGGTAACAACAAAAAAAATTATAAAATATGAAAAAGTGCAATAAAAACAAATGGTGAAAACCTTGCAATTAGGCGCTATTTGTGAATAAGTTGGCTCTTCCATCTATTAGTTCATGTCCTTCATCCTATTAGCATTGCTATCATATCCGCATTTACCATCATATCAACATCCTATCTATCCATCATTTAGGCATCCAAGAGGAAATCATGTTTCATCATGGTTTGGTGAACTTTGTACATATCCATAATAATCGATTGTGTCTAACTGGGAGAAAAATATAGATTTCAATGGGGGCAACTGAATTTTGAGCTATCACAACAGACAGAGGGCAGTACACCAAACACGTCAAACAAAACCAAAACACAATGACAAGACAACACTTGGAAACCAATCATACATGATCAAAACACTTATCAGAAAGCACAACATTAGGTTTTTCAAATCAAAATGGATGATCTAATCTGAATAAATGATTGAAATACTTTAAGCAAAGGTTGAATTGTTTTTTATGGATTTTTGTTATCAAACCTCTGGAGCAACTCGATGATGTCATAAACTAGAGAAGCAAGGAAGGAGTATGATTTTTCTTTGTCTGTTGTCTATGAGTTGATCATTATTACTATGAAAATTTGTCGTGGGACATGCTCTACAATGTATCATTGATGACATTTCAGAATTTGCATAGGAAAAGGGTTAACTCTTGTTTGTTTATGCAAGAGATACTCAGGTCATCTTGGTTAAATTATACCTCGATGCTTGTATTACCTTGCTATATCAAAAATCATGAAAGTTGTACTCAGGTCATCATCGATGCAAATATCCCCTTTGATGCTTGTATTAACTTCCAAAATTTCAAAAAGTTCAATGATGATAAACAAGCATAAACTAGCTCTCGAAATGACAAATATGCATGGTCAATATAGATTGCATTCATGTTAGTTCTGCATTAGCATTATAGATTTTCCAACATTGGCAAAGCATCAAAGACAACATATCTCTCTAATAAAGGATTGAGTACATTTGACATTACCAAAAACATCATCCATTCATTTCAGTTGCATTATCATTTTCATATCATTCGTTCATTTCAGTTACATTATCATTTCATCTCATTCATTCACTTAAATTGCATTCCCATTTTCATATCGAACATTAAAAGTGTGTTATCATTTTTTATATCACATCATTTATTTAGCTTGCATTATCATTCATTATCATTATCATTCATTATCATTATCATTCATTAGAATTATCATTCATTATCATTATCATTCATTATCATACCATTCATTATCATTCACTCATTTTCATTATCATTCTCATTTTCATGCATTACCATTCATTCATTTTCACTATCATTATCATTTTCATTCACTATCATTAACATTTTCATTTTCATTCACTTTCAAATCATTCTTTATCATTTTTATCATCATTTATCATTTTCACAACATTCATTTATTTAACTTGCATTTTCATATCATCCATACATTTAGAGACATAATCATTTTCCATCACATCATGTACAAAGCATTTAGAAAGCATTATCACATCATCTTATCATCCAACATCCATGCATTAGATTATGTATGGGTGCATCAGAAAATAACAAAAATATACAGAGCGTTGCATATCATTTGCATCCATCTCATATAGCAATAAAACATAATCACATTCAACATAATCACATCATAGGCATCCATCATATAAACATACATCCATCATAAATGCATACATCATAGGTCATCACATCATGATCATTATGAGTCATAAACATCATCATCACTATCATATCATATGCATAGGCATCATCATGAGATATATCCATTTGCAAAAAATTATTATCCATAAACATACATCCATCATCAATGCATCCATCATAGAGAATCACGTAGACATGCATAGATCAACAATATCTACTGCATCTCATAAATATCAAAACTCAATGTCAAATGTACAAGGATATCAAAACAAGGAGAGATACAATATCATAATGTGACAAAAATGAATGTGTATACAAAGATCATCAAATATACATCATCAAAAAGAATCATGGGACTATGAGGTACTCCCCCCAGGATTCGCTGGTCTCGCAAAACCTCCTGCACCTGAAGAATCACTAATCTCTCTTATCCATTCGAAACATATCAAATCAATGTTTGTGATCAAAGCAATCCAATCACTCAAAGCAATCAATTAAATCAATCAAATCAATCAATCTTACTATTTGCCTCTCATCAATCATGAGGAAAAATTTATCAATTATCTTACTATTTGTTTCTCATCAATCATGAGGGAAAATTTATCAGTTATCTTACTATTTGTTTCTCATTAATCATGAGGACAAATTTATCAGTTATCTTACTATTTGTTTCTCATCAATCATGAAGGAAAATTTATCAAATCTTACTATTTGTTTTCTCATACATCATGAGGACAAATTTATCAGTTATCCTATCAGACCTATCAGTCATCATCAGTTATTGGCCGATGTATTGGACAGCCAATCACTACACATTTTCAAAATCATCAAAAATTTCCAAAAAAATAAAAATCTGAAAAATTCAAAATTTTATCTGATTCATCGCCCGAGGGGGCATGTAGACATTAGTTTTCCAAAATTCACATATGGGGCAAACTTTTTAATTCTTTGAAGCAATGTGTAAAACACATCACTTCAAAGAGGGGCAAAATGCATACACCTAAAAATGGTCACATTATAATAAGTCTGGTAATTAATTAAATACAAGTTATTTAATTAAATCTCTAATTCAATCTACATATAAATAAATTTAATTATTTATTTATATTGTTCATTTACTAATTCTTCTATCTTAATTAAATAAGTTTAATTACTTATTTAATTTAATCACTTTTTCCAATTCTTAATTAATTAATTAAATAAGTTCTACAATTTATTTAATTTAATTATCACATTGCTTTATTTTGAATAAAGTAGATATTCTTCTTTTTCCAAAATCATAAAATCACTCTTAAATCTTCTAAATATTCTTTTTTTTTTTCAAAATCATAAAATCATCTTTAAATCTTCTAAAAAGCCATATCATATTTAATTAAATATTTTAAATATTTAATTAGAAACTTCTTATCCATATTCCACACATAATTAAATATTTTTCAATATTTAATTAGAAGTTTCCAAATCCACATGTCACATGAAATTAAATAATTTAATTATTTAATTATTAAATTATCCTCAACCACCAAAACTAACTCATAACTAAACTTGATAAATGGCAAGTTTCCTTTATTTTTGACTGAAAGGTTTTGTGGGAAGGAAACATCTTCCTTTTTTTCTCTAGCTTCCATCTTTCTCTCCAACTTCTCCATCTCTCACCGTTCATCTTACTAGATTGAATCTCAATCGTTGATATTTGTCAACTAAGCTTTTTCCTTCAAACATCTATAAATAAGACCTTTTGGCTCTTTGAAAATCCTGGAATTGTTTGCATAGCATGAGCATTATAGTTGAATAATCAAGCATTTAGCATCTTAATATCCTAGATTTCATAATCGTAGCACATCTTAGCTTTTATCATCTTAGCATAAATAATCATGGTAGAATAGCTTGCATAATCTGTTCTTAATTTCATTATCATAGTTTCATTATCTCAGCATCATATCATAGCTTCATTATCTCATATCATTTAGCATAAGAATGCATTTTCCATATCACCTCATTCTCTAGGTTATCATTCTATTGAGCTTTCGCTTATACAATCTGAGAGCAAGCAGCTTAAAATGAATCCTTGGAGATAGAGGACAATGGAACAGTTTTGAAGAATCTATTGGGTTTGAATTTTGTTTAATTTTAAATTAGATTCTTTGATATAATGTTTCATTGGTGTGTTATTGAGTTTAATAGTTGACATTATTTCACACACACAAATATATATATGATGTATATATATATATATCCCTCGACATATATATATACATATATACTTATTTCACAAGGTTATCAAATACATTAATTGCCAATTATCAAACATATATAAATATATACAGAATAACATTAAGTATATATATACAAATATATAAAAATATATGTAACTATATTACTTTATACATATATATTAATATATATATATATACTATATATATACATATACATAATATTATTTCAATATCTTTATAAAAACACTCATATTCATAACCATCGATTGACATATATACACAAAGTGTATATATATACGTATATATGACACCTTAGTCCAAGCGGTATTCCCATTCATATGGGTAATCCGTCCATGAGAATGTGTAGGTACGTCTACCTACATATACTCATGTATGTATTCACTCGCATGTATGAGTCTACCGTAGACATGCATATATATACATATATATACATTTTATGCATATATCTCATCGATACCACAATAAACGCACAAGGAAGGAATTCACTTGATATCAAGACTTTAATCGCATTCCTCAATCACAACATTCACATCTAAACCAAATATTACTTACCTTTTCCCAAAACTGAATTGACTTGACATAGACCAACTAGGTTGTGAGTGTGTGAATGCTTAGCTAGGCTCATTAAGGGTTTCCAAACCAAGTTCTCTTGAGTGATACTTCCCCTCTCTTCTAGAGGTTCGAACCTATTTTTGCACTCAACTTAGCACACCATAATAGTAGATAGTTGATCACAACATAATCATATGCATCATACATTTCATAGTTAGAATCATTATAGAATATCAAATTGCATCAATCATTCATTCATCATATTTCCATTCAAGATTCATTAAACACATTCATATAAAGATTCATAAAACACATTCATATATTCAAGCAATTTCACCAAACAATGTAAAAGGTTGTAGCATATTCCCCCCTTGTGAATCATCATCCTCGATGATTATTAAGTATCAAGATGGGCATAACATAAAACATCCTTAAAACATTACAAATCAAAACATCATTGTTTTCAAGAGTTTTAAAAATCTAGCAAGACTTGTGGAAACTTTTTCTTCATCTTAGCATAGTCTTACCAAGTGGTAGAATCTTCTGCATACTGATCCCATTGGACCTTGCATTGGAGAACCTCTCTATTACGTAAGTAAATCTTACATGTTTTGAGCACCTTGAGTGGGTCGATTGTTACCACTCTTAGGTCTTATGCATGTAAAGCATTCCAATCAATTACATGGTTATTGCCTAGTATATACTTCTTAAGATACGAGACATAAAAGACATCGTGCATCCTAGCAAGAGTTGGTGGCAAGGAAATCCTATACGCAACAGGGTTGATTCTTCAATAACCTCAAAAGGACCTATGTAGAGTGGAGCTAGTTTGGATGACTTTCCAAACTTGATAGAACTCTTATGAGGCTTGACCCTTAACAAAAAAAATTCTCCTACTAAGAAATTTTTGGGTACCCACTTGGCATCAACATAACCTTTCTGCCTATCATTAGCTTCTGCTAACCTCTACTTAATAATACCAACTTGCTCCTCCATTTCAGATAACATCTCTAGCCCAAGGCTTATCTTATCTTCTAGCTTATCCCATCTTATAGGAGTTTGACACTTCTTGCCATATAATGCTTCAAATGGAGCCATCTTGATCGGTGAATGATAGGAGTTATTATATGAAAACTCAACCAAGGATAGATAATATTCCTATTTGTATTGTTGATCCATGAAATACATCCTTAGTAGGTCTTCTAATACTTGGTTTACCCTTTTAGTTTGTCCATCCATTTCTGGATGATAAGCAGAACTTATGTTCAATTTTGTCCCAAGTGTAGAAAACAAGGTTTTCCAAAATCTAGATGTCACACGAGCATCCATATTAGATATAATCTTTTCAGGAATCCCATGCAATATAAATATCTCTTGAACAACCTTTCGAGCTATTATAGGTTCTCCATCAATTAGATTCCCTAGTATAAAGTGAGCCACTTTAGTGAGCTTGTCCACCACTACCAGAATGACATTGTGCTTATTTCTCGACATAGGTAGACCTTGCACAAATCCATGCTAATGACTTGCCACTTACTTTCTGGAACTTCATGTGGATACAAAAGAACTATAGGATGATGATTCTTTGCATTCACTCCTTGGAACTCTGAGAAACTTGCTACAAACCTTGCAACATCCCCTTTCATACCCTTCCAGAAACATAATGGCTTTATATCAACCAACATTTTGGTTACACTAGAATGTCCTGAGTATGGTGCATCGTGAACTTCTTTCCATACCAAGTTCCTCAATTCCCCAGAATTAGGTACATAAATTCTCCCTTTAAACCTTAATAAACTTGTTACTATTTTTTAGCTACAGCTAAATTAGTAAAGTTTTATTAGACAGTTATTAAACTAGGGTGAGAAAAATTTTGACATTTGAGCAAATCAAATAAGAATACTAGACATTCAAAGATTTATTAGGTGTAGGTACATGTTCATGGCTATTTCATCATGTTCAACATTTTAGCATGTGGTGTAAAATGGGCTCCCACAAGGGTTTAGCCCAGCATGTTGCCTTCTCAGATTCAAAAGATGCAACGAATAGTAGTCATTTGATTCAATCATATCTCAAAAACTATGATATGGGTTTTCGTGATTTTTGGATATAATTTATAAGAGTCAAAAAAACCTTTTAAATTTCTCACTGACCCAGTTCGTATTTTTTGAAAAATCTTCGCCACTTCTAAGGAAAAAGATAAATCCACCTCTTAGGAGGATTGTAAGGTTCAAAGGGCAGTTCTACATTAGTTTTGAGGTCCCACATGGGTTGACCATCACTCAAGGGGAGTTTTGGACACTTAATCACTCAGTTTGCTCCAGTTTTGAGGCATTTTTTGCATTTTTTCAAACTTGCATGACCAAAGATGATTCATCATGCATATTGGTGGAGTTGAGAGTTAAGTCTCAATATTATCATTTAATTTTAAAGTGAAAAATATTTAGCTTGTATCTTTTGCGTAATTTTAAATAAGACAAAATATGTAATTAAATATTAAAGGTAATATTTTATTACCTTAGTATTTACCATGCAATGTAAAAAAAAAGAGAGCTCACATGATAAATATTAAAATAAACATATTGATTATCTTTAATATGTAATTGAATAGTCCCTTTTTCCCAAAATCATGCAAAGAAAAAATGGAGAAAATGGTGAAACATAACTGTAGTTTCACATCAACTTTGCAGTTCAGATATTTTGACTTTAGTTATCTTCTCTTGGCTTTTTGAAGCCCTTTATTGTATATAGGAAAAAGACTTAGTCTTTTTTTTCGGAGTTCTTGATAATTTTGCCTTTGCATTTCTGCAAAGAAGAGATTGATTTTGTAACTCATATTTTTCACAGTATTAAATACAACTTTACAGGTTATTTAGTATTGTTATTTGCAGAAGTTCCTTCAGAACATTCATTTGAATTTAGTGTTTGCCTCTTCAATTTTTGGTGTTTTGTTTCTTCTAAATGATTGATGCAAATTTAATGTGTTTTAAATATGAAACTTTTAAATTTATTTCTCATTTCTTGGATGCATGTACACAAAACCAATTTCTTTACAGGTCATAGATTGTGTTAAGTTTATCTCTTCTCTTAGGTTGTGAAACTCAATTTTCCTTCATAAAGAAAGATTAAACAAACCTTTTTGTGAAATATTAATGTGATTAAAGTGCTCAAATTGAACCGTGTCAACATATTTCTGAGAGTATTAGTTGTGAAACAGCCTACATAGTAGTTATCATTAGGTGCATCACCGTAGTTTAAATTTTAGTTTATGCATTCAATTCAAGCCTTTTTCCCTTTTCCATCAAAGTTTACAGTCCATCATTAGAAAATCATAAAGGAAGTTGGCCTATAATTAAGAGGTTGATTTCCACTTTAGGCAACCCATAAGCTTGGAAATCATCCCATGTTACACAAGATTGCAAAGCATATTTTCTTTCGCATTCGGGTGCACTCCTATTGATAACAAAACCATTAGGTTTAAAGTGATATCCTTCATACCTTTGATCTTGTGGATTATCTGAGAGTGCTTTCTTGACTTGTTCATATATTGGATTCTTGTAACACTTGACCTTTAAAGTCAGTTTGGATTGATACCATCGAGGAGATATGCCTCCTTCGACTTAGGGAATTGACAAGCCGAGTCTCCTTCCCCTTGATATAACTGATGTTGAAATCATAGTCAGATATAAGTTCCAACCACCTTCTTTGCCTTGCATTAAGATTAGGTTTGGTAAACAAATACTTGAGACTATGATGATTGGTCTTGAGTTCAAATGGTTTCTGCAACATATAGTGTCTCCACATCTGTAATGCATGAACAATTGTTGCCAACTCCAAATCATGTGAAGCATAATTTTGTTCATAATACTTTAGCTTCCTTGACTCATAAGCTATGACTTGCCCCTCCTACATTAACACTCTAGCTAAATCTTCTCCTAAAACATCTATGATAATAATAAAGTTACCATCTGGATCTGGTACCTTCAATATCAGAGTCGTGGTCAACTTCTCCTTGAGTAGATCAAATGCCACTTGACATTTCTCTATCCACTCAAACTTCTTCCCTTTCCTTTGCAAAGAAGTGATGGGAAAAGCTATTCTCAAAAATTTGACAACAAACTTACGATAATACCCAACCAAATCCATAAAAACTTCTAAATTTTGGCACATTCTTAGGCACTGACCACTCAAGCACTACTTTTATCTTTGTTGGATCAACTACAATCCCATCCACTAAAATTATATGACCCAGATATTGTACCTCTTTTTGGAAGAAGGTGCAATTTGAGAGTTTCCCATACAACTTATGCTCTCTTAGTCGTTGGAGAAAAATCTCTAGATTCTTGTGATGTCCTCTTCATTCTTGGAGTAGATTAATATTTCTTCCAAGAAAACCAACACAAACCTATCCAAACAGTCCCTAAATATATTGTTCATTAGGTTCATGAATGTTGTTGATTCATTCATGAGTCTGAAAGGTAGGATTATGAACTCATAATGACTGTATCTAGTCTTGAAAGTCATCTTGAAAATGTCTTCATACTTGATTCTTAGTTGATGATAACCAAAACATAGATCAATCTTCGAAAATACTACCGATCCCCACATCTAATCAAAAAGATCATTGATACGTGGCAAAGAATACTTATTATTTACCCTTGCTTTATTAAGCAACCGATAATCAATACACAAGCGTAGTGTACCATCTTTTTTCTTCATGAAGATCACTGGCGCTCCCCAAGGTGAAACATTGGGTCTTATCAATCCTTTAGATAACAATTCTTCTAATTGTTCCTTTAATTCCATTAATTCTATTGTGGTCATCCTATATGATACTTTTGTTATAGGTTTTGACCTAGGGACTATGTCAATGGAGAAATCAAACACTCTCTTGGGAGGAATCTAGGTAGTTCATTTGGAAATACATCCACAATTTCTATAGGACAAGATATTTCCCCATATCCATTTTCCCTATTTCCATCACTTCTCCTTCTTCGAATTCTTGGGAATCTTGAGGTTCATAATACATACATCATCCTAAAGAATGACTTCCTTGTATTCCTCAAGTTTTCCATTTTTACTACAAAGAGTTGGAAACCTTTCTTTTTTCCCCTATGCATTTGCACAATTGGAATCTACTGCAATTTCACTTCTCTAGGTGCTCCTTGCAGTGACACTCGATTACCTAGTTCGTCTAAGAATTCTACAGTTTTAGCATGGCAATCAACTTATTCCCTATACTTCCATAGTCAATTCATCCCTAAGATGACATCATAAGAACCTAAGGGGGCTACGTACAAATTCACCTCCATAGAGAAACTTGGAAATTCAACCTTTGCTTTGAATAGACATTGACTCACCTCAACTCTTGTCTGGTTTGCATACTCAACAACCCAAGATTTTTCCTTTAAACCAACCTTTCTAGGCATTTGACTTGCTACTCTAGGAGAAATAAAAAAATTTGTGGCACTAGTATCTATTAAAATTGAGATAGGAACACTAGACAAAGTACCTAAGACTTCTACCGAAGTAATTTGGTATTCAACTTTTTGGTTGTCTACTGCAACATGAATCCTTTGCTGGAATGCATCTTATTGCAGAGGAAGAGGATTCTCGTGTGGTTGTGATCCCGTCAGCTTGTTAGGACATTGATTAGCAAAGTAATCTCCCCCACAAGTAAAACACCCTTTCACTAGTCCCCTCCTTTTCATAGGTCTTCCAGAGTTACTAACATTTCCACTAGCATTGTTGTTGAAGTTGTTGTTTATTCCTCTTTGATCTCTTCTTGGTTCTTTCCAATTTTGTTGGGGTCCCTTATCCCCTTGCTTCTATTTTTTTTCCTTCATTAGGCCTCCTTGAAGTTTGATTAGCCTACGTCAAATTTAACTTCTTTCTATTCCTTTCCCGGTAGTTTGAAATAGACTTGAGCTTTTGTTCCTGCTTAATAGCTTTCTCATACACCAAGTCCATGGTTGCAAGACTGTGCACGTCTACTTCACCACCTACTGGGGAATTAAGACCCATAATAAACTTCCTTATTTAGAATCACTCATCCTTTTGGTACATGGGTACATACCCTAGGAGGTGAGTGAAATTTTCCCAATATTCATTCGCTAAAGAATCTCCTTGCTTCAGATTCTAGAAATCAATGAGCTTTTGATCGTAGAAGAGTTTTGGTAACCACCGTTTCCAGTAAATATCTACAAATTCACCCCATGTTGGCTTCAAGGAACTATGCCCTAACTCCATCTTCTTATTCATCCACCAATTGGATGCTTCACCTGCCAACTGGAAAGCTCCCCATACGGCTTTAGTGACTTCAGAGTAATTTCTAATCTCAAAGTGCTTTTCCATATTTGTAATCCATACTTCAGCCACATCCCCAGTGGCACTACCTTCAAACTTTGGAGGCGTGATCTTCCTCATGTCACATGATAGCTCAATATCCAATCGTTTCCTTTTAGTTCCATCTGACCTTGACTGTGACTCGTCATCCTCATGTTCACTAGAATGGTTGTGATCACAAGAATTCCCCCCTTCTTCTTCATTGTTAGGAACTTCCTCATCATTATTTGGACTTCTTATTCCTCCCTTTCTTTCCCCCTTACCTCTTGTTTCATCCATTATAGACAAGATGCAGTCCAACTTAGCTTCAACATTCTCAGTACCTTGTCCTACTTCATGACTTCCACCAAAGTTAGTTTGTGTCCTAGCCATTTTTTCTCAAGAATATTTATACCTAGAGGTTTCATTTAATTAGATAATCTAAGAAAGTTACTTAATGTTCTAAAATCATTTAAAAGAACAACCATTCATATAAGGAATTCCATAAAGAACTTATACACAAGTTTTTCCAAAAAGCATGTTTTCCATTAAGATTAAAAAGGATTTTCAATATCCTTGAGTTTACATAGAATGACTATTCAGATAGTTTAAGGGAGAGTATCCCTCGGATTCACTTTCTGATACATAGCTATGTGGGGTATACCCCTCATATTTTTGCTCATATCCTTCATCAAAAAGGAAAATATCCCTCAGACCTATCCTCTGATACATAATTTTAGGTAACATATTCCTCCAATTCGCTACTTGAGGCTATTACAATATTTTTTTCCATAGGTATAACACGAGGGTCCCTAAATATCATTGCTGGACTAACACTACATTCTAAGGGAATATCCCTAGAAAGTGATAAAGAGTTTGACTTGGTCAGAGAAACAAAAGGTTGAAGGTTGAAGTTGGCAGCCTCTCTCATACTTCTTTTTTTCTTGACTGATTTGTGAAAAGGCATGACTCAAAGTCTCGGTATTGCTTAGCCAAATGGCATTGTCATGATTGGTTCCCTCAATGGTTTAAATAAGGGATTCTTTTTCCTTCTTGGCCCATAGGTAGCGCTCATTTCCAATCACTGACTTTCTTGCAGTCATCTTGAGACGCACCATCCTAGCACAATAATTTCCAAACATTAGACTCATATAATGTTGGATTGGAAAAATAGCAAGCACATAGGTTCTAAATCTAAACCTGGTAGCTCTGATACCTTGTGTAATATACCCATTGTTCTACCCAGTAATTTTACTATGTTTTACCCACAAGTGAATAGTTTATGCATCTAACCCTTAAGAGCAATAAGATTTTTTCTTTTCCTTTGAATAATAAATGCACATTTGAAACATATTCCAAACTTTCCCATTTCATACAAAAGAATTCCTTTCATTGATACAAGCAATGATGATACATGATTTCAATATGACATTTCATATTTACCATTCCATAGAGATGGATACAAGTTTACATACATAGCTTTAACAATATTACTAAATATAGAAAGTACAAATGGTCCAGAATATCCTCCTCAAATCTTGGTCGCCAATGGTGTGAGGAGAAGCATCACTCACGCACTTTTCTGGCAACCATGGACTTACTGTGGTCTACACACATCTACCAAACTAGTAAGATGGACCTACCCTTCAATGAAGAGATTGGTTTGGTAACCTTGTAACCTTAGCCTTTTCTAACATGGTGTTGTGTCCTACATATCTAGAGCTAACATATAGTGGCTACAACCTATATGTATGACTATCCCTTGCCTAGTATGTAAACCTAGATCATAGTGAACTAACAGTGTAAACGGTGGCTACTTACACTCTTTGGCCAAAGAATTCATCACCCAACATTTCGAGTGAGTCATCTATTTCACCCACCTTCCTAGCTTGATTTGGCTTTATGACCATACATACTCTATATCTAGGTTACCCCCTTTCTCATGGATCAGACAAACCCCAGGAATAACCCACTTAAAACAACTTATAAACAAAATGAATTTACTACCAAAGTGATTCTAGCAACTTCTTACTCTATGCTACATACATTTAGTATAGACATCCTACATATAGCGATGACAACTACATATAGTATAAATACATTGCATTCATACAAACTCCAATATATAGGGCACATACAAATATAAACCAATAAGATAGGTTCTACAACATAATGAACAACCAATAAACATGCAATCATGTACAAGCATCACAACATATTCAAAAGCATTCTTTTCCAACATAGTAAACAAAACTATTTAACCTTTCCAACATAAATAACAAAGGTATAGAAACTAGCATGCCTGTATAATGCTCTGATTGATTTAACTCCCTCCCTAGCTCTATTCCTCAAGCTTTCTTGATACTTCCTTCAAGATCAACTTAGTTTCCCTCTTCTAACTTCTCACTAATTCTCTCAACAATCACAAATATGAAATAGCAAAACAACTCTCAAACTCACAAGCTCTCAACTCATTAACTCAAAAATCACAATAGAATAACATCAAGATAATCAGATTGATTAAGTGTAGCAATTGGTAGAATGAGCACCTCTATTTATACTAAATTGTGAGCAGCTGAAGGCTACAAACAATCTAATATTTCTATAACCTTTCTATGGACTCATGCAATGACTCATCAAACTAACTTACAAGTTTGCAACACATAACAGTCCTCTCCATTTAAATGTCTAAGTTGACTTGTTATAAGGGACAAAAAGACTCTTTTATTGAGTCAAATGAACAAAAACCTTAACAACAAGTTTCCCTAATCGAATTCCTTCTCATGCTTCTTCTAAGTTTACTCTTGAATGAGTCTTAAGGCTTAAACATTGGTTTATCAATCTTATGCGCAATATACAGACTTCTTATGCATCACATTATCATCCATATTGGCGCCACATTTCATAAGTTGGCGCCCATGATTATAGCGTGGTTTTAGACTTCTACATTTGTTTAAATATGCATTTGTTTTCTATTGTAATGTTTACATAGCATCATTCTAAATCATATGTGCTTATAAACCTTTGTTTCAACTTGGTCGCTAGTTTACTTTACATGGAGGTTTCATCTTGCTACACATTTATAAGGTGGTTCTTTATGTTTTATTTAAAGAACTTTGCAAACATAAGCTACAATGCTATGCATTGTGCTATATGAATATCACAAATAATTTCAAATTATATAATATTATATATATATATATATCTGTGTGTGTGTGTGTATGTATGTATGTATATATATATATATCCCTTGACATATATATATATATACTCATTTCACAAGGTTATCAATTACATAAATAAATATTAATATATATGTAACTATATTACTTTATACATATATTAATATATATATACTATATATATACATATACATAATATTATTTCAATATCTTTATAAAATCACTCATATTCATAACCATTGATTGTCAATTGATGGTTATGAATATGAGTGTTTTTATACAAATATTGAAATAATATTATGTATATATATATAGATATATATAAAGTAATATAGTTACATATATATTAATATATATTTATGTATTTGATAACCTTGTGAAATGAGTATATATTTATATATATGTATATATATTAATATATATATGTTATATATATATATATGTTGAGGGATATACATATACATACATACATACATATATAATATATTATGTAAGTTGAAATCATTTGTGATATTCATTGAGCACAATACATAGCGTTGTAGCTTATGTTTGCAAAGCGCTTTAAATAAAACATAAAGAACTACTTTATAAATGCGTAGCAAGATGAAACCTCCACATAAAGTAAACCAGCGACCAAGTCAACAAAGGTTTAGAAGCACATATGATTTAGAATGATGTTGTGTAAACATTACAATCAAAAATAAATGCAGATTTATATATATATATATATGTCACATTAGTCCAATCAGTATTCCCATGCATATGGGTAATCTGTCCATGAGCATGCATAGGTACGTCTACCTATGTATAATCATGTACGTATTCACTCACATGTATGAGTCTATCGTAGACACATACATACATACATACATACATACATACATATATATATATATCATCAATACCACAATAAACACGCAAGGAAGGACTTTCACTTGACATCAATACTTTAATCACATTCCTCAATCACAACATTCACATCTAAACCAAAGATTGCTTACATTTTACAAAAATTGACTTGACTCGACATAGACCAACTAAGGTGTGAGTGTGTGAATGCTCAGTTAGGCTCATTAAGGGTTACAAGACCAAGTTCTTCTCCTAAGTGATACTTCCCCTCTCTTCCGAAGGTTCGAACTTGTTCACGCACTCAACTTAGCACATCATAACAATAGTTAGCCGGTCACAACATAATCATATGCATCATACATTTCATAGTTAGAATCATTATAAAATATCAAATTGCATCAATCATTCATTCATAATATTTCCATTCAAGTTTCATTAAACACATTCATATAAATATTCATAAAACACATTCTTATATTCAAGCAATTTCACCAAACAAGCTAATAGTAAATAGGTAATATCGCACGGGGTGTAACACCTTGAAAGTGTGTTGTTACATAGATGTCCAAATGAATGTCACCCAAGCATGCATGATCTAATCAAGTGATATGCGAGAATAAAATAAAAAATAGTGGTAGAAGTTGTACAGTTCAATGATGTTGTGTAGGGTTGGCTAGTCCCAAATCACCTTGATTTTATAAAGATCTACATCAATGCCTATGTGATCAATAATGTAGGCTAGATAGTGATTTTAAGTGGTTTTGAAGGTACACTTTTTGAATTTGGGCTACAACTTGTGTTGTAATGAGAGACCAAGATGTGTGAGATGTGTTCCACATACTCCTCCTAACTCTTGATAAAGATAAAAATATAATCTAAGTAGATGATGGAGTTATTAAAATATTGTTGGATATTTCCATTATGTGCATGAATGTTGATGGCTATTACTTTGATTAGGCCAAAATCATAAGCATCCATTTGTGCATTCCTTCATTATTATTGAATGTTATTTTCCATATTTCTTCAATGTGAACAAGTAGTTAGTGATATCATAAATTAATGCTAATTCTAGTAAATTATTGTGCACTATAGAGTTAGTCCAAGAGGTCATTGATGCATGATATGGGATACCTATTTTTCACTATGATCTTGTTAAGCATCCACAAGTCAATGTAGAAGCATCTTGTACTGTCTTTCTTTGGTGCAAGGACTATCAAGCTATCACATATAGAAGAGTTAGGGTATGATCTTTCCCTAATAAATTAGCTCTAAAATTTAGCACTAGAATTTTTTTTTTAAATATGTGATACAAGGGGTTATTTGGAAGAGATGATCCAAGAACCAAATAAATCCTAGATATTGTACTATGTAGTGGATGTGAATATATTTGTGCTCCATAAAGAAATCCTTGAATTTTTATAATATCATGTTAATATTTTTTATTATGATAGTGTCTATATAACTTTGAGTGCTACTAATTCACTCTTCAACCATCATTGTGATAGCTCTACATAACTAAGTCAAAATTTCAACCATTCTTTATTCAAGTACCTCTTTCCATCCATCCTCAAAGTCATGAAAATCCACCTTATCACGATGAAATCATGTTGATGTCATGTTGATATCAACACCTTGACGATGTCATGTTGACATCATCATCCCATCAAACTTTCAAAGTTCCTTGTCCCCCACTATGTTCCATCCCAAAAAAGAAATATTTCAAAGTTATGCTTTTGGACACCCCTTATCCAAGTACCTCTTTTCCTCTACCCCTACAAGCCCAAAACTCCATTGATTTATACTATAAAATATTTTAGAGTTAGACTTTCAATAATTCCTTATTTTGGTACCATGTTAAGCCCCACCTAGAACTCTAACCCAACAATCCAATTTCAATCCTTTCACCTTAATCATTTTAGTGTTTGGGGTTTGATCTTCCTTACATACCTATCAAAGTTTCCCTCACTACTGTGAAAAGTTTGAAACTCCATTGTTTGAATGCAAAATTCCCTACCTACTCATAGGACAGCCTAAAAATAACATTAATATATTTTTAATGCCTGTCAACCACTAGATCAAATCCAACAGTGCCCAAAAATTATTATTTATAAAAATTGGAACATATTCAAAGGAGGAAAACAGTTCTCAACCATAGCTTATTTATTATTTGTAGATCCATTTTCTTACATGTCATCCCTAGGCTATGATTTTAGTAGTATTTTTAGGCAATTCTCTTGACAATGTACTCAATCCAACAAGCCATAAATTCTTAAAGGTATTGTTGTAGGTGTGGAGGATGTTCCTTCCATGATTCAAGATGTCTACAAACCTTAAGGGGACACATTTCTACACAAATCATCAATGAAAATAATGAATAGGCCATGGGCACGATCCATGTTGTAGACCCATTGTAAATCACAAAATTTATTGCATCTTTGGTGCTATTATCTGGGGCTATATGGACTTATTAGTCCTTGTTCCAAAGGGAACTTTCTCATTTTTCACCATAAGAGAGAAAAAGAGAATGTATCTTTGTAACATATTTTATGTTCTTTCTAAAGTTGTAAAGATTGGCTTGATGCCTTGGAATCAATGAAAAGTTTTTTTTATCACCTCTTTTCAATCCTTGCATGTTGTGTATTCTCTTATTTGTCAACATATTTTGTGGATATTTCTACTTCCCTTTCTATTTTGGTTTAATGTTCTTACTTTCATGTATGGATGATATTTCTTCTTTTCAAGGGATGTATGTTGTGTACAATTTATTTGGAGGAACTATCTATGTATTTCCTCTTTCCCTCTTAATGATTTCCAAACCCCTAACCTTCATACATGCTTGCAAGAGTTGGAAAAATAGATATTTGTGTGAGTGTTCACAAATTTTCATAAGTTTCATTTTTTGTTCTAAGTCAAGATAACTCAAATAAGTCTTGGTGCATCACCACCTTTATTTTCCTATTATCTCATTTCTCTCTTTTCCCTTTTGAATCATTACATTACAAGAATACATTAGCTTTAACCAATGTAGAGTTGGATCAACACTTGCATCTCAACTTAGAAAGAGACCAACCTTCTTTGGAGGTTTGATCCCAAGTTAGCAAGGTCCCACACTTGAGAGTTCATTTTTATTGTTTTTTTGAAATAATAAACATGGTTCAATAAGTGTGTGATTTTAGGTGACAACGATTTTCTAGCACACTCAATGTGATCAGTTTAATCAACCTTACATCATTCTACTAAGAAGATTGGTGTTGTTCTTAGTAGTTGTAGTCATTGGACACATTCTACAAGCACCTAACAACTCCAGTATCTTAGTTTTAGACCATGCTAATCCTTAATAAAAAAAATACACACAAAATCATCATATAAACGTAATTCTTTTGACTTATTGGAATTTAAATTTTTCATCAAGAAGAAATAGTCGTACATAGTAGGCAACCTTCACCATACTTAATATTTCAACCAATAGTGCAATCTACACTTATTAATATTATTTCATCCTAGTCAAACATAACATTGCTCCATACTCCTCCTATGGCTATACCAAAAAAAAAAATTATGGTAACTTCAATGGAGGGAGACCTCTTTCCCTAGCTAATAGAGATGGCATTCCAGTAGCAGATTTAAAAAGCATACCCTATTTCACTGTTGAAATTGCTACTACCCCTATAGAGCACATCCAAGATGTTTCCAATATATGTTATGTCCATAATATTATAGAGGATAATGTAGTTGTTATAATTATTTCCACCTCCTTGAAAGGAAACATATTACAATGGTATAGAGGTTTGCAACCCAATTTAATTCATAACTAGGATGAGATAGGTGAGAAAATTCATGAACATTTTGAAGATAAAATTGACCACCTATCCCTAGTAGAACAATTGAATACTATCAAAAGAACCCCTCATGAACTCATGGTATATTTTAACTTAAATTTGTAGAAGACTTGGGATATGTTTCCTACCTTAGTTAACCTTTCTCCAAACCATGCATTATTATATTATCCAAGGGTTTTAAAAATTGATGTGGCTATCATGATATAATCCATGGGGATCACAACCTTACCTAGTTACTACAACATAGCTATAAGGGTTGAAGATTATTTAATACAAGTTGGGAAAATAGCCCTCAATGCTCATGTTTCCTGAGATTCCACCCACCTAGCCAATCTTGATGCCTCTTCCTATAGAAGTAGCCAATCAACCAACCACATTTGTTGCTCCTCCTAATGAGTTGCATGAAATAAAGACCTTGTTATAAAACTTTAGGAACAATTTAGTGGCTTTAAAGAGGCAGCGAGCCCAAAATAATATACCTTATTAGCCTTATAATCAATCTTATCAGCCCAACAGGCAATCTTATTAGGGGAATTTTCAATCTCACAATCGGTTAACCTATACCAAGCCTCTAAATACCTTAATACCAACTATTGCAAGCTCTTCAAAGTTTTTTATTCCAATTCAAAACAATTTAGCTTAGGACCATGAACGGTGCTACCTATGCAATCAACCCCATAACCAAAATGTGTGCCCAAATGGAGCCCTCAACCAATATTTGATGGTTAAAAGTGAAAAAATTCTTCCAAAACAACAAGCTAGATCATATCAAGAAGGGTTGTTAAGGAAATAACACATGCATGGTGATTCCATTCTAATGAATTGGCAGGAGGGTAATTTTTGTGATGTGAATCAATAAGATTTTTTTTGGATAATAACAATGATGAAACCAATGATGAATTCTAGATTGGTGATGAGAAGTCAAGACCTATTTTTATCATAACAGTATGGGCAAGGAAGAATGTGTATGTACCATGGAAAATTTAAATGAATGACCTCTTGGATCTAATTATTCAGAACATACACCAGTTCATGATGAAAGTGATGAAAAAGAAAGTTCTTTATTTTTGATATCTTAGGTCTTCCTTTGTCCCATTTTCTAATTTTGAGGTTGACAATGACTTTTGTGTGCATGAGGATAGCATAGGCACAATTTTGCATGAAGATGAAATTGTAAAAAATAGTATTGTTGTAGTTTTTAATTTTCAAAGCAAAGAAGAAGAATTGTACAAACAAGTATAATTTTTATATAAAATGTGTCACAATTAGTCACCAAGAAGAAACTAAAACATTGAGGAAATTTCAAGAATTTATCTCTTCACCTGAGGTGTCTCATGATTCTAACATTTGTGCTCATAAAATTTGCATCAATACATGTAACAATAAAGAATTTCAATTACATTTTTTCCTTGATATTAGCGAGGTTGTATATGAGGTTTTCATTTATGATGAAGATGTGACCTCTTATGTTGCAGATGGTGGTGTGCCTAAGTTTGAGTGCTTCACTTGAGACTATCATACCAATAATGAGGAGGTTGGGTAGAAATGCTTGGGTTAAGAAGATAATCAACTTGTTTCTTAGCCTTACAGTATACCAAAGTTTCAAAAACTTTCTATTTGATGTGAATGAGGAAGAGCTTCTTTGTACAAAGTAGAAGGTTGGTGTGGAATACTTTTCATTACAATGCAAGTTGGAAGCATTTTATTTTTTCTTTTAAAGTTCATGTGAGAAGGTCAACAAATGCAACAACAATGTGCCCTTGTGTGAGAAAATATGTTGTCCCTCCACAAGTATTGGTTCTTTTGATGCCAAACTAATTTAAAAAAATAGACATGTTGCTATGTACACACCTAATGCATCATTAGATGGGTCTAGCACCTATTTTTATGGTTGTCCTACAATGGCCAATTTGATAGTGAATTGAATCTTCATGACATGGGAAGTATTTGTAATTTGGCACATATAGGAAAAAGGATTCATTCGTTGTAGTTGGAAAATGAATGCAATTGTGGCCTAAGGGATATTGGCTCCTTTAGAAGACTTATATTTGGTAGAGGCAAGTTGTTGTGGCAATTTGACATCCAAGATTTATAAATTATGTTCATATTAAAATAGTTATATTTTTTTACAAATAAGTGTTGTTGCACACTTTGCATTCTCATTAGGAGAATGCATGAATATAGTTCTCTTTCTCTCCTCCAAGTGAAGTTTGCACATGTTGTCTTTAGTTCTTCATGAGTTTGAGGAATTTCCTAGTTGGTTGTGAGGCTAGTCATGCAATGTTGGGGGATAGTTTGCTCCCCTAGGATATTTGAAAGGGTTTTCAATGATTTTGTTCCTAATGGATTGATAAGTCTACTAGATCTATGATTAGCAAGAAGTAATCTCATAGAGGTCGCCAACATGTTGACATCTCATGTCTCTTTTGACCCATCATTTAGAATCAATTTGAGACATCCTAAATGGGTCCCCTAAGTACCCAATATGCAAAAAACATATAAAATTCTAAGTATGGGGTCTTCCTCACATTTTCCTTAGCATTTTGTGCTTTTTCAAATTTTTAGAGTTTTAGGGTTGATCATACCTCCATGCCACCCCCATCAATCTTGATATCTCACTTTAACCCTTTGAAAATTATCTAGGTGTTGAGTTTTTCAACCTTTCAAAATTTTGAGTTCTCCTTTTGTCCATCCTTGATGCCCAAAAATCATAAAAAGTGTAACTAATTGTGTCAAAGGAAGAGATTCAACCATTCCCTATTCAATTATCTCTTTCCATCCATCCCCAAATTCCTAACACACCACCTTATTCAAATAATGTCATGTTGATAATAGCACCTTAATGATGTCATGTTGATGTCACCAATCAAAATGTAATGGCATCGTGTTGACATTATTATTCCATCATAATTTTAGTGTTCCTTGTTCCCCACTACCTTTCATCCCCCCCCAAAAATAGAGTAATAATTTTGGCTATCCCCTATTCAATTTACTCTTTTCCTCCACCCCTAAAAGTCTAAAACTCTATCGATTTACACTATAAAGTATTTATGATTTGGACTTTCAGGCATTCCTTATTTGGTACCATATTAAGCCCCACCTAAAACTATGACCCCGACAATTCGACACCAACCCTTTCACCTTGCTCCTTTCTAGATTTTGGGCCCAATCTTCCCTACATACTTGTCAAACTTTTCCTCACTAGTATGTCAAGTCCAAAACTCTATTGGTCAAATGCAAAAATCCCTACCTACCTATGGGATGACATTGGATTATTGTTAATGTATTTTCAACACATGCCAACCACTAGATCAAATCTAGTGGCACCTAAAAATCATTATTTATGCATATTGGCACTAATTCAAAGGAGGAAAACAACACTCAACCATATCTTAGTTATTATTTACAGATCCATTTTTGACATGCCATCCCTTGGATAAAATCTTAGTAGATTTATTGGGTGATGTTCTTGACCATACACTCAATCCCACAAGTCATTAATGTTCAAAGCTATGGATAGAGGTATGGAGGATGTTCCTTCCATAATTATAGATGTATGTAGATCTCAAGGGGACAAATTTTTGCACAGAGCATTAATGAAAATAATCAAAGGGTCATGGACATGATCCCTATTGCATATCCACTACAAATCATAAAATCTATTTTATCTTTGGTAGTATCCTCTAGGGGCATATGGACCCAGAGGGAGTTCTCATTTTTTCACAAGAAGAGAGATAAAAGATAAATTCTCTTTGTAACATATTTTATATTCTAAATCCAAACTTGTAAATATTTTCTCAATGCATTAAAATCAATAACAAGTTGTTTTCACCTTTGTTTAATCCTTGCATGTTGTGTATTCTCTCATTTTTCAACATAGTCTGTAAATCTTTCTACTTCTCTTGCTATGTTGGTTTAATGTTCTTACCTTCATGTATAGATGATATTTTTCCCTTTTCAAGGGATGTATGCTATATAATATCTATTTGTGGGAACTATCTATGAATTTTTTCTTTCCCTCTTAGTGATTTTTAAACCCCTAACCTTCATATATTCTTTCAAGAGTTGGTCAAATAGAGATCTGTGTGAGTTTTTGCAAATTTTCATAAGTTTCATATTTTATTCTAAGAGAAATCAACCAAGTCTTGGTGCATCACCACCTTTCTTTTTTTGTTATCTCCTTTCTCCCCTTTTCCTCCTAAATCATTAGATTAGAAGTAGACATTAGCTTTAATAACCAGTGTTAAGTTGAATCAAAACTTGCATCTAGGATTAGAAAGTAACTAGCCTTCTTTAGAGGTTTGATTTTAGGTTAGGGAGGTCCCACGCTTGAGAGATCATTCCCAGAAGAAAAATTTGTTAATTGTTACAGTTAAAAAGGAGAAAATAGAAGAATCTAAAGAAATAGTTATTTTTTATGACCTATACTTCGACGATTCTCAAAAAATTATAAATTTAATGAGGAATCGATAGGGGAATTAAGAGAACCATATATATTCAAGATTACCAATTCCTTTATGAGTTTCAAGATGTTTTCCCTAAATAATTACTTGGGATACCTCCCAAAAGAGCCTTTGATTTTATAATTTTGTAGTGTCATAAATTGTTGCCACTAACAATTTCACATTAGGTTTAACACTCTATTTTGCATGTTTGGTTAATTTTGTTCATAAGGTATCCAATTTGGGGCCTGATTAAGAAATTATGTTAGATTCCCTGAAAATTGGTATTTTGGGAGTGAAAAATGCTAGGACATGGGCACAACATGCTAGTATCTTGAATTTGGATTTTATAAAGGTTTTAAATTTGAATGTCGGCCTTTGTTTCCATGAGCATTGGGCCTTTTCAATCTAGCTTAAAAAGGTCTTTGATGATGCATATATAAACAACCCTCTTTCCCTCAATTGACACACATTAACAATAAGGATCTATCTAGGAAAAAAACTCTCTATTATCCTCTACATGGTTTTTAAATCTCTTTATTTCTAAAGACTACTTTGTTATGCACACTAACCCTTGCAAGTATTCAAGTAAACTTGTTCTTTCTTCATCAACTCCTTGTGGCGACTTGTGATATGACATGACTTAAACAAGGGTTCTACACATATGGTAATTTTATTTCATGCTATTCATTTACAATAGTCTTTATCATTTTTTTCCCTCTACTCCCCCAAGATCACACGCTCTTTATCATCATCATTGCTATCATGAAGGTGGGAACACCAACATAGAGTTTGACTTAGGTAAGCGCCTATACAACACAACCTTTTCCCTCTTTTGTGGGTGTAGGTCCAAAATCAAGCATTTTCGATCGAGAGAAGTTACAAGAGGAAAAATTGAATTGTAATAGAGATTATTAGACCAAAATTCATACCGTACAAATCCTAAAGAAACTAGTTCCCCACGTTGGCCTCCTACCATTTCTACCTCTACTTTCAGTGATAGGTTCTATCATATCTACTCTTTCCCACTTCGTCATTATTTTTTGTAAATAATAATAATATTCTATATATTATTATTAATTAGTTAATTAGGGTTATCTATTACCTAATTTAATCAACAAACTTATCAATATTTAATATTTGCAACAAAAGGAACAAAGTCCAACCACACAACTTGGCTCTTCCTTGAGGACACTAGCCAAGCCTTGATTCTTTGGCATCTCATGTTCTAAATGTTGTATGGAAGGATTGATCTAGGTTAATGTATTAATTAGTCTAGGATCTCTTTTCCCATATAACAAATTGATATAATACCTGGCTCAAAACTAATGTACAAAGAACCCTACTGTATGACTACGATGGAGTTGATGGAACTAAAAGCCCAATTGAAAGAGTTGTTAGATAAAAGATTCATTAGACCTAGTGTATCACCTTGGGGAGTGCTAATGATTTTTTTCAATAAAAAGGATGAAATATTGTGCTTGTGCATATATTATTGTATGATTGACAAAGAAAAAATAAATAATAAATACCCCTTACCTCACATCAATGATCTTTTTTATCAAATTTGTGTCACAACTATTTTTTCAAAGATTAACCAACGCCCTTGCAAAATTCATTATGATTTTATACCCCTTACCTCATATTATGATTTTATAGTTTTACCTTTCAGATTAACCAACGCCCTTGCAAAATTCATGAATTTGATGAACAATGTCTTTAGATATTGTCTAGACAAGTTTGTGCTAGTGTTCTTGGATGATATATTGATATATTTCATGAATGGAGAAGAGCATAGGTAGCATTTAATAATTACCTTACAAAAACTAAGGGAACATAAGTTGTATTGTAAGCTATTGAGATGTACCTTGTTTCATAAAGAGGTGCAATATTTGGGTCACATTATTTATGCACAAGGAATTATAATAGATACTTCAAAGATAAAGGCTATCTTAGAATGGCTTGTACCTAATAATTTGCATGAAGTGCATAGATTTATGGGTTTGGTTGGGTACTATAGATAGTTTATGTTGAACTTTTTGAATATTACCAACCCTATCACATCTCTCCAAAGGAAAGGGAAATAATTTGAATGTTCAAAGAAGTATGAAGAGGCCTTTTGTACCCTTAAGGAGAAATTGAATACTGCACCTATCCTTAGAGTACTCGACCCAAAAGGTCATTTTGTAGTCATCATTGATTCCTTGGGTGAAGTTTTGGGTGGCATAGTTATGAAAGAAGGTTAGGTAGTGGCATATGAGTCTAGGAATTTGTGACCTTATGCCGAACTATGCTTCATATGATCTGAATTTAGCAACAATTATGCATGTACTCCAAGTTTGGATATATTACTTCTTATGAGAGAATTTTGAGCTCAAATATGATAATCAGGGTCTCAAGTATATTTTCACCTAACCAGATCTAAATGCTTGGTAAAGAAAATTGTTGGAACTACTATTTGATTATGATTTTGAAATAAATTATATAAAGGGGGAGGAAAATCAACTTGTCTATGCGCTAAGTCATAGGAGACACATTGCAACAATTTTTTCAATTAACTCCAACTTTTTAGAGTAGGTTTTATGAAATTTTGCAAGATATAATTTCTATGAGAAAGTTAGGGAAGCCTTGTCAAAAAAACCCCAAGATAACAAATACAATGGGTATCATTTTGAGTTTGATGGAATATTGAGATTTAATGGAAGAATGTATGTTCCAAATCATAATGATATGAGAAATTTTGTAAGATGCACATTGTTCTCCAAATTTTGGTCACCTGGGAGTGGCCAAATTATTGGTGTGTGTGAAACTGATTTATTTTTGGAAAGGGAATGAAATATTATGCAATAAGTTTTGTAGCAGGATGTTTGGAATTATGTCAACGATTCAAGGTTGAACATCAACATCTGACATAAATTTTACACCCCCATGAAATTCCTAAATGGAAAGGGAAAGTGATTAGCATGGAGTTTGTACAAGGCTTACCCATGTCAAGAAATATGCATAACACAATTCTAGTGGTAGTAGAGAAACTAAGGTGGCACACTTTATACCAAAAAATCTTACAAACAGAGCACCTATCATAGCAAGAAAATTTGTGCAAGAAAATTTTAGACTACATGAAGTTCTTGAGAAAATGATCTTAGATAGAGATGAGAAAATGACTTCAAGCATATGGAAAACCTTGTGTTCAATGCTAGGAACTCAACTAAACATAATTTTAGCTTATCATTTGAAGATGGATGGTTAAATGGAAAGAGTCAATCAAGTACTGGAGGATTTTTTAAGGATGTACTGTATGGATTGGCAACAATATAAGTGGGAGGAGTACCTACCACTTGTTGATTTTTCTTATAATAAATCGTATCATTCTGTAATTAAAATGTCCCCTTTCGAAGCATAGTATGCCATAAAATTTTGAACTCTTTTTAGTTGGGATAAACTAAAAGATATGATTAGCTTTGCGCCAGAAATGTTGTCCAAAATAGAAGAGAAAATTAAGCTAATCAGAAAGAGATTAACATAAGTAAATAATAGGCATAAAATATATGTTGATGCCAAGCGTACACCATGAATATTCTCAATGAGAGATAAATTACTCTTTAAGAGTAAAACCCTATAAGAGATCGATAAAATTTGGTGTCTGCTAAATTAGCACTAAGCTATGTTGGTCCTTTTGAATTCTTAGAATTATTAACCTAATTGCTTACATAATAGATCTACCTCCAAATCTTGCTTGTGTGCATGATGTATTTCATGTGTCTTATTTGAAAAGGTATGTTTCTAGCTTTAATCATGTTCTTGATTAGAATGATCTTTAGGTTTAGGATCTAGGAGTGGTCATGATTGAGCCCATTAGAGCACTTGAGGTTCACAAGCTCTGCTTGTGTAACAGATAGATTACTTAGTGCAAGGTCTAGTGGGACTAATATTCTAAGGATGGTGCCACCTAGGAGGACTATGAATATTTTTATCAGAATTTTCCATATTTGTTTAACTAAGCAAGTTCATAGAAATAAAAACTTTATTTTTGTTTATTTAAAGTTGAACTAAATCATTGGGGATGAAGAGCTTTAAGGGGGAGGAGATATCACATCCCACTTTTTATCCTTTTAGACTATGCTATATTTTATTCTACATTTTTATTATGATGCTAAAAACTTGAATTATGAACAATTATAATATGAGGATGAATCAGTCTTATATCAGTTTGATATTTTTTAGTTGATGTTCATATGAGATTGAATTATATTGAGATGAAAATGAATGTTATACATTATGTTCTAGTGATATATTGTCGGACTAACTACCTCATTGGTTTGATGAGGTGGATGTAGGAGATAGTCTTCCCCTCTACGATTATGAGGGAGAGCATCATCAAAGAGAGGGAAGAAGATCTGAAAGAAAAGGTAGGGCCATCATGAGACTGAGAATACACACACACACACACACTAATTAGTTAATAATATTAATGAATATGGAAGTTTTTTTTGAATTGTGATTGATGTGTGCTTGGTTGTTTTGTCTTGTGAGTTACATGATTGTAAATTGTTGTGTAAACTACTTCTCCATAATAGTTTTCTTATGTGTACATTTGGTCAAAATGCTATTTTTTAAAAGGGTAAGTGTGGTTTTTGTTTGAGGTTTTAGTATATTCTTTCTTATAAGGAAAATAACTTCTCTTGTTTGATCTTGTATATTGATATGATTATATAAATGAGCAAATACTTATATACTTTGATTTGAGAATTTGATTATCTTAATTGAAATAAAAACAATTCTAATAAATATAAGTATATATATGTGTGTGTGATATATCTAAATATATAAAAACATACATACATGTATACATGTATGCATATATTTATTGTTGGGAATAGGATGCCATTTAATTGCAATCCTAAACATATTTCATGTATCTCCTAATTCCTTGGAAAGTGTTCCCCAACACTAGGATTAGAAAGAGATTAAATTCAAATGAAATGAACATGTAAATTGACATTTGTAATTATTCCTAAATGATAGGAACATGTGGGGACGCCCAAGAAGAGCTCCTAAAAAATAGGAGCACATGGGGCACCCACATGGAAGGTGGAACCCACCTTGAGTTCAGTTAACTGTTTGGAGGAGAGATAACACTTCAATAATGCATGTAAAAATCCTAGAAGTTAGGGATTGACATTTACATGAGTGGAGTTCAGTTTAGTTCAGTTTAGTTCAGCTTCAATTCAGTTCAGTTCAGTTCAGCTCAGTTTAGTTTAGGTTAGTTCAGTTCAGTTCAATTATGGTTTAGTTATCTTCAGTTGCATGTAGTTAGTTTGAGTTGCATGTAGTTGACTTCAGTTGACTTGAGTTGCATGACTACTAACTTCAATTGCATGATAGATAACAGGTTGATACTTTCAGTTAACGGGGGATGATGAATCATGCATGATGTTTGCATGAATGGTGGAGAGATATGTTTCAGTTAACAAAGATTGACTTGGACCCACCTTAGGCACCCAAGTTGAGATCTTGGAGTTAACACCTTTGCATGAGAAGATATTTACAAGGATCAGTTAAGTGGGGCACATTCTTGGGTGCCAACTTTGAGGAGAAGCTTACAAGATATCTTTGAAACCAATAATCAATTAAGACTTTAGTTTGGGTCGCCCAAATTGATGAAGGATTTGGTTTGACATTATTTTTCATGGAAGAACTCTACTTGCACAAGAATAGCATAGATATTTGTGAGGATATTTATCCTCTTGTAATTTTTAACTCTTTGGATTTTACAATGTTCATAATTATCTATTTATTTGCAGCAAGTTGAAGAGAGTTCTACATCAGAGGAAGAGAGTACTTTTGTGAAGCATGGCATGGGATGTGTGGATTCATGCTTGGACATATGAGAGTTTATTGCAGGTTCTTAAGAAGAATTGTTGAAGGAAAAATAAGCATCTCAATCAAGGATTGATACAGTGTTATTGTAATCTTGTTCAAAGGTTAAATAATATAAGCACTATTGATTTTGGTGGTGGAGTTTTTTCCCGAAAGGGTTTCTCCACGTATATGTTGTGTCACTTCTATCTTCTTGTCTCATTCTTCTAAAATCTTTTGTCTACTTATACAATTGGTAAAATTGATCTAATCAGATTAATCATACACAAAGAATTTGTAACAAAGAACACTTAATTAGATCTACAATCTCATAGTTTTACAAAGTATTAAGCTACATAATTACCTCCATTTTCAACAGTTATATGTACTAGTTATTTATAATTGATTAGTGTTAATATTATAGATGCATATGCATATATACATATATCTCTCTCTATGTGTCTATGTATAGAAGCCCCCCCACACACACATATAAGTGATGAATTATACCTGTGATGATGTCATTGAAGGTGGTAATAAATGAAGTACATTGAAGTTTACATGATTTTGGTTATTAAACAGATAATTCCACATAGTGGATAGTGTAGTGACAGTGTTAAAATATAACTTCACACTAAGTGAATTAAATAGGGTCTTCATGGCTTCTATGAGAAGGGTAGTATGGGAGAGTCTCAATGTACATGCAAAGAAAAGAGGAGAAATAACATGAACTGGCTTACGGAAAAATAGAAGAAAAGAGAGAAGGAAAAGAGGGGGGATAAAGGAAGAATTGTTGGAGAATAGTTCTTGGAAAAGACACATAACAAGTTCAAAACTTTGGTAAGTAATAGGCCCTTAGTGCACAATATGACAAGTTTGAAGGAGAATTTGTTGAAAAAATATTTTAATTGACTACAGGAGGAAACTTAACCTTGCTTTGTAAAGATTCGTGGATTAGAAATTTAGTTAGGAGCTCTATCAAGCTAGGCTTTAACCCAATTGATATGATCTTTATGCTTGAGCTTATTCTGATTATTATTTAGCCTTCTGGTTTAATTTCCAAGTTGAGACTTATTTAAGTCAACTTATAAACCCTCAACTTATCATTGCCTATGTTTAATTGGTAGAGAATCCTTTTGAATAGTAGAAGACTAAACAAATTGTGTTAAGAACCATTTGACCATGTCACCTTGAGTGACCATGTTGTTGAATGAATATTAGTATTTCAGCCTTGTTGTTGTAAATGATCATTGGTTAGGTTAAAAACCCTTCAAATGTGCCATTAATAATGAATGTATGGAATATTTTTGTGGGTCTTTTGATTCCACCCATAAGATACCACCACTCAAGATTAAACCATTGTTTGGTCTCTGTTAAGGGACCTTGAGGTTTTCAAGTTTAAGCCTTTCATCTTCGTCACAACAATGACATTAATATGACTATGTTTTATGCTAAGCCATTTCAGCTAAGTCATATAAATGACTATGTTTTATCTTAAGCCATTTAGGCTAAGTCATATATAAATGACTGTATTTTATCTTAAGCCATTTTGGCTAAGTCATATATAAATGATTGTGTTTAATATTGAGCCATTCTAGCTGTCATAATTAATTTTTACGAGTAATTTTATATCCTTTTTGAAGTTGTGTCATATGTAAAATGATTGTATGAAATTTTATAGCCATTTTGGTTATGTCATAAGTAAGTGACTGAGAGTAATTTTATAACCATTTCGGCTGTCACATGAAAATGATTTTGATATTTTAAGGCCACCTCAACTATATCATATGTAAAGGTATGTGTACTATTTGTAATTCTTTTTGACCTTGTCAACTATGAATAAACCCGAGCTATTTTAATTCAGTTTCACCAAAATATTGTGTCGCTAATTTTTGTATCCTATTGGTTTGACCAACATAATAGAATTATGTTTAAGTTGTTTGGCCTTGTTATATACTTTGAATCTTGTAGTTAACGAGTCATACCTAAATCAATTTCATAAAAGTAAAGTATATGATTTCGTTCTTGTCGAATGGTATGCTAGTGTTTTTGGCCTCGACCAATTTATGTAGTTATCCCTACCAACTATTAATCTTGTGGGTGTTCATTCTTGCCCATATATGTCAATTTTTTATTAATGATTTATCAATGTCATGGTAGTTTGTTGTGTGAGTTTTAGACACTGGTATCAATAACTTTGATGTCAATATGAAATAGGAAATGATATGATCTCTTGATTTAAACACAGAAATAATTAATATTGAATTTCATGTTCAATAATATAGTTTGTAATAAAACATATACATTATGACATGGTTTTTAAGTTAGTATTTACAAAAAAGCATTATAATTTAAGAAATGCTAATTTTTGCTATTAAAAGATATGTCTATTTTTACCTTTATAGATGCAAACTATGCTTGTGACATATGAATGTGAACATGTAATTCATATCTACATGCACATGCTACAAGCACAAGAATGTAAAAATGTATGTACATTATCATAAATTATTATAAATTAAGGCAAAATAAGCTATATATATGATTGCATACCAATATATGTGTTATTTAATTATATATGTTGTCCCATGTAAAGAAGGGGTTGAGACTTAAAAACAAACTAATTTTTGTAAAGAAAAGCATAGAGATGTAAAGAGATAAACATTTACTGTGTGTATGGAAATCACAGTGTAAAATATTTTATGTGTTAAACTTTATTATCGATAATCGGTTTGAGAAAGAGGTGTGTGAACATATGACACATGTGAATGATTGTGTGACCATAATCATAGTGTTAACTAAAATAGACCAGATCCATACAGATTTAAACCCTATCTAATTACCTAAGTCATGATCCCAATAAGATGTTTGAAATTTATTAAAGACTAAGAACCCATTAAACTAATCATGAATGTAATACCCCTCTATTTTGCTTTCTGGCTGGACAGTGTGTCCTTGTTTGCTTTGATGTGCTTTTTGGTTATTGACTTGTGTGTTATTTGATTGCTATTTATAGAGCGATAGTCTATTTGTGTGATGTGATGTATCTTATTTGATGCCTTATTTGACATGTTTTAATTGGTGTAATGATGATTAGTTATTGTAACATGTTATTGCATGAGATATTTGTTTATGATGGAATTGTCAGTCTATGATGAGTGTATTGGTGAAGGGGACGAGATTGCATCACTCGCTTGCGAGTGCTCTACGATTCTATGATTTCCTCTTCATGGTGTGTTTATTATGTTATATATATGCATGTTTGATATAATATTTGTTCGTAGGTTGACAGGCACAGGACATCGAATCCACCTAGTTTCACAGGTTTGAGCGTGTCCATTGGCCAATGGTATTCGATTGGGAGATAGTAGCTAGGTTTTCTGTGCCAAGTCATCACCCTAGTCATAGTGTGTTGTCGGGCTTTAGTCGGGTTTAGTTGTTTTAATGTTGTTCATCTCTCCTTGATTTTATTTAATTGCAAGTTGGAAAAGGTAAATAAATGGATCTATGTATTTAAGTTTTTTATTAAAATTATCTGGTTATAATGTTAGAAATGTTATTTAATTTATTAATTAAATATATATGTATGATTAACATATATTTATATTTAAATATATTGATCCTAAGATGATTATTTTATTATAATAGATGCAAAAAAAATATTGATGTTATAATAAAATGATTCTATTTAAAAAAATGGATTTTGATCATTTTGGGTAATGAAGGAAAATGGATAATATGCACGTGGTTTAATAGATGAATATTTAAATATGAGAAATGGATATTAAATGTAAATAGAAACACATTGTTATTTAAATGAATATTAATTAATAGAGATGCATTTCTATGTGCAAGTATTTAGTTTTTTTTAATGAAATGATTTCAATGGGGAAATGAGATTTTTATATTTAAATATTATCGGGAAACTAAAGTAGACCCTTAGATTTAAATTATTATTACTTGTCAAATGCTTAAATAGTTATTTAATAAGGGAATGATTTTAAGGGAAAGGGATATTTGTATTAAATGAAATGAAATGTTTAAGAGAACGATTTTTATTTATAGTTCTTGTTAGTTACAAACGAATTTACGATAAGATTAGTTATTTTCATGAAATGTGTAATTGAGGAATTTAAAATATTGTGTTCATAGTCAAATTATTGATTTTATTGTAAAATAATATATTTGAAAGGACAAATATTGGATTTAAATGTAAGGATTTTAATAGCGATATTAATTGATTTTAAAAAGATTTATTTTGCAAAGGACCAATAGTTATGTTTAAATGATAGGTTCTGGATCATAGAAGTAAATGTTTATTACTATTTAAGAGCAATTAGGGAATTAAATATCTGGTTAAATTTTATCCTTTGTCTGAAAGAGACATAATTTAATTAGTTTTATTGTGGTAATAAACTATTGAATGTTATTAAAGGAAGTGGATTTGGGAAATCCAAATATAGATTTAATTCATGTTTGATTTCCCTTCTTGAATGTACACTTCTTCCGTTTTCGCTTTGGGGAAGTTGATTAGAAGGGTTGTTAAGTCTTCCAGAAGGGGTTTAACTTTTTGGGTTGTTGTATTATGTTAGTCAACCTTTGTATTGCCTTGGGTAGTGCGTATAGTTGTATCCTGTTGTTTTACCCGATTTTCACGAATGGGGATGGTTTGTGCCTCCTTTGGATTAGGAAGTGGATTATGTGGTATGTGCCTCCTTTGGATTAGTGGATTATGTGATTTGTGTCTCCTTTGGAAGGAGTGGATTATGTGTTTTGTTGCCTCCAGTGTTTGGAGAGGGGTTTGACTTTTGTTGCCTCCAATTATTTGGAGTGAGTTTCATTATATGTTGCCTCCTAGGGTTGGAGTGATTGTTTATCTAGTTTGTATGCACTTTGGAACCCTTGGTGATTGGTTTTTTTTTGTATGTTGTCAAGTAGAAGAGTGGCTTTTGTTAGGCACTAGATCCCAAAGAGGTAAACTGGATAACCTTCAGAGGTGGTTTAATCAAGTGATAACTAAAACAATGTACTTAGAAGTTTGGGTAGCATTTCACACTAATCAAGATAATTTAGCCTCACTCATAGACACAAGTGCTAGTATAGGATTGGGATGAGTGGGAAGGCCTGGAATGGAAAGGTCATCTATCTTGTCTTTACGAGAGGTATTTTATTTCACATGAGTGAGTATGGAAGTTAGGATTCAGTTGAGGCCACCAGGATATCCCATAGTGGGGGTCAGAGCCTATGAAGATTCCCAAAGTATATCCCATGTCGAGTTGTCTGATGACACTCTTTCTACGAAAACAGTTGGTATTTGGTTTTATGTGTATGGTCTTCTTAACATACCTAATATTTTTATTTTTGGAAGCAATGTGACTTATGTTAGTGATGTTGGAGTTGTGTTATTCTTATGGTTTGTATGGTTCATGTGATTGGTTGTTCAGTGTGAGTTAGCCTGTGTCTAGAGGTTGATGGTCTTGTATACGATTCCTTGTTACTATCTTCTAGCACGGGGGGTGAGCCTTCGGGTATCACATGGTTGGGTGGAACATGCACCTTAATCCGTTGGGTCGTCTTCTTGTTCGTGTGGACGATATTTCCAGTTGGAGAGCTTGTGGGATCCAGTTTCATTTCATGCTTTATTCCTTTCAATTGAATCATGTAATTTATTACCCCTCATTTGTTATCGAGGTGGAATATGTAATATGTAATCATGCTTATTGGATTTACATCATTCGGGGAATGAGAGTTGTAATCTTATTGTTAAATGATTGTTATTTGAAATCATGCGGTATCTCTTATTCTTTGATGTAATTTATCATGAATGGAATGTATGTGTTCTTAATTTATTAAGTAATTAAAGGTTATGATTTCAATTCATGTTTCCTGTTTTAGTTTTAAGTAATCTCAGTCTCGTAACCTTAGAGGTTGTTGGCAATGGGTAGTGAACTTGCATGTTATTTGTACTTAAACAAAAAAAAAATTGTGTGTTTGAGTAGTTAATTGCAACTTCCTCTAGGGTTGTGTGGCGGGGCATTACAATGAAGAACACGAAAATAAAATGGAAACCTACTTTAAGACTATGAATCTTATCCTATTGGGGGAGCACGGTGTCACATTGATGTGGAATGGTGACCCTTTCCCAATCCCTTGGATAATATGAGCCTTTTCCAATCAATTTTATTGATTAAAATCGATGGAAACTGATGAAAACTGATGATTAAAACATGATGAAGATGAATGCTAAATGATAAATGCTTGATGGTAATGATGCAATCTATGCTAAATAGAGTTGAAGTTCAAAGATGAAATTCATTGATGCAAATTAGACTAAAACGATGCAAACTAAGCTAAAATGGAAGCCATTAATGGATGCTTAAGCTACTATGATCAAGATTTAAACTAAAAAAATGCTAAACATATGCTAAATATGGATGCAAGTGGATATGATTTTCTTGAAAACATAAGTTTTCTATCAAAATATGGATCCATTTGTCTCCAAATAGTGATCTATTTATAGGAGAGCAAATGAGAAATCAAGGGCTTAGATTGAAAAGATCAATCAATGGTCAACAATGAAAGGAGGATGAAACATAGATTGAGGATTCCAATCCATGTTCAAGGTTGAAAGTTGACAAGGATCAATTAATTTAATCAACATGGTCCAAATTAGCTTTCAACAAACACACTTCCTAAGAATTAGGAAGAGGTTAAGAGATATTTTGGAGGAATGAGTGCACAAAAGAGGATATTCCATAAGAATATTCTCTTTTGGAGGAATGTGCAAAGGAGGAATATTCCAAGAATATTCCCTTGCAAGTGGGAAGGTGAAGATAATTAAAAATTCAGTTAATTAAAACTAAATTTAAATGTGCAAGATGGAGAATAATAGGATCATATTCATTAAATTACTGACTTATTTAATGAAAAGGGGAATGAAAAATGATATTTAATTAAATAGTTTAGGGTTATTTAATTAAATAAGAGGACCTAGGGTTTAAATTAAATAACTTGCATTATTTAACTAAATAAGATGAAATTTTAGTGTGAGAAGGGGTGAATTAACCCAATTAGGTCAATTACATTAATAGGTGAAAAATGAGGTATTTAATTAAATAGTTAGGCTAATTTAATCAAATAGGCAAAAAAAAGATGGATTTCAGGATGAAATGATGTTAGTATATCAAATTTAAGTGTGTAATACCATTCATGACATTTTTAAGTGTCTGCATTTTGCCACTCTTTAAAGCGAAGTACCTATTACGTTGGTTCAAAGATTGACGCTTTTCAGATTTAAAACTACTACTTAGATCAAAAAATTAAAAAAAATCTAATTTTTGGATGCCCCACTATTGCCCTAGTGGAAGGAATTAAGCTAGTTCCCTGCCACCTCAAGAGATTAGGCAAAAATTTGAATTTTGGGTCAATATCACGACAAAGATTTAGGATTAGTTCATCTCAAAGAGGACTAGAAAGCTCAAATGTATGATGTAGACAAATTTGATGATGTATAGAAAGTCATCTGCCATGGGCAGCCTCATGTATATCTTGATATATCACACAGATTCAATACTTGGATAGAATTGTTAGTAACGATAGAAGAATAAGAAGAATAAGATGAATGGATTGACCATTGATTTTGAGATTGATGCAGAAGTCCAACAAGTCCATGATCATTCAAGAATTTATTAGATTATGGTGTTGAGAGTGATGATTTTCTCATATTTGGGATTGGGACTCTCTGTCATTCCTTATGTTTGATACAACACATAGATACAATGCATCAAATTATTAATAACTAGGATGGCATTGTATCTAGTGCGATGAACTTTGACTCTGCAAATAGATAGGATAATCCTTGCTCACACCTTGACATACGAAAACCTTGTTGGAATGTAGTTTAGAAGTTTAGAATATCTCAGACCAAGCATACACAATAGTCAACAATCTATTTAAAACAACCTCCCTACACACAACTAAGCAAGTATGTGCCAAGATTATTTTACAAGAATATCCCACAAGCACAACAAACAAAATATAATGATTGATTCCCCATTCTTTTCTCTCTAAATTGTTCAGACATCATTGAGGGGTCCTAAGAATGGGTCAGTAAGATAAATCATAAGACAAGATCAAAACAAACAGTCAAATTTATCCATATCTCTTACCAAAGGTGTAATGTGTTTTGAGGATAAATGTCACGTCTTAGAATTTGATGCTTCCTGAATTTATTTTATGTGGAACTGATTTATGGATAATTGTGTGTGGTTGAACAAATATTATGTTATTTTGAAAGATGAAATAAGTAAATGATTATTTTATTTTGGAAAAGATGAAATGTAATGAATATTATTTTATTTTGAAATGATGCAATATAGAAAATGTTATTTTGGAATGATAAATTATAGTGCTTCAATTTTCTTTTAGACACTAACCTATTAATGGGTGCCCAAGTTTTCATGAGTTGCGAGTTGTTGAAGACAAGGGTGTGGTTAAGGTAGACGAGGCTAGCTACCTGGCAGGGTTAAGATGGAGTGGTCTCTCTTGCACACACAAACAATTAGAAATCATATAGTTGCATTAGAATTTCATTGATTAATCATATTATATTGCTTCTTATTTTATAGTTAGTTATTTAATTAATTGGTGGCTAAAATTAAATGCTCGTAGAAAATAGAAGAAATAGTTTTAATTTATTTTATTTTATTTGAAGAATAAAATTATTATTATTTATTGTTTTGTAGATAATTGTGATGCGAGTTAATAAATCATGTTTGTTATTGAATATTAGTTTTATCGGATAAACTCAAATAAATCATGGAAAAGAAAGCAAGATTTTGAAAACAAAACAATGAGAAAGAAAACAATAGAAATTTAGAAAAATAGAAAAAAAGAACTTAAATTTAGAAATAAAACACAAAAACAAAGCAAAATAAAATAGGAAAAAGAAGAAAGAGAATAATAAAAAGAGAATGATCTCTCAATCTCTCTACACACATAAGATTCATTCACAATTTTTAGTCTATAAAACAAAAACAAAAATAGAGATAGAAGAGTTGGGGGATTGGGAAAAGTAGAAAGAACAGTGAAAAAGGAGAGATGAAAAAGAAGAAAGTCAGATAGGGTAGCGTTTTACTAGGTTTTTATGCAATTTCCATTATGACAAAATCTCAGTTTGTGTGAATAAATGTTATGGAACAATCTTCGTTTTTATGTGAAAGAATAAATCTCATTGTTGATACTAAATTGATTATATTAGTACCAAAATTGTAGTTATGCATTTTGATGTTAAAATCATTTATTCTCTGTATGAAAAATTGAGTATTATGGCTATAATAAAACTGCATATTTTTATTTTTGTATTTGTAGCAAACCATAATGTAGGTAATACTATTTTATTTTTATGTATATATATGTTATACTTTTGTATTTATTAGTAATGAATATAATAATATTATATATCTATATATATTATACTGTACAATAATATATATATATATATATAATACTATTATATATTAGTAATGAATATAATAATATTATATATATTATACTGTACAAAAAATGAATTCATTTTAGATGATACTCAGAATCGCCGTAATGCGATTTTAAGAACAAAAAGTAGTAAAAAAAGAAGTATTTAAAATACACTAGGTTCGGCCTTTGGTTGTGGAAAGAGTGTTGCCCAACCACAGGCGGCGCACCATAAGGTGGTCGTCGTCCCCCCCTCACAAGCCACTTATGAATATTTACTTTTTGCTGATAAAGTTTTAAACTTGCAAAAAGATTCGCTGGTCTACGAATTTCCTTTATGAGTTTGTTTTTTACTGCAAATATATATATATACACACACACACACACACTTTTGTAAATTTAGCAATAAATATGTATAATGTTGTTTAAGATCTCCAATTCAATTATTTATTAACTAATGTTTGTGAATCGATATCTCTCTCTCTGTGTGTGTGTATATATAAGCAAGATTTATTTAGCCATGGATGTTGTGAATATATATATATATATATATATATAATTCAAATAAGTGCACACATTGAATATATAAATATAAATCAATTTTTAGTTAAAACGAGTCAAGTTGGAAATCATTTATATAAAACGAATTATTAGAATTTTGTAAGCAAAACAGAAAACATCTTCTATAAAATTACTCCAAACTGTAGAAATGAAATAAACCCACATGAAAAAACTTATAAGTTTTAAACAATTAGTTTATATCACAAATCTGAAAATAACTTCATTTATGTTGGATCTTTGTATATCACTCTGGAAGTGTAATAAATAGACCAAAAGGTGTGAGTTATAGAAATGATGTAGATTGAGTAAATCCTATGATTTTTTCTGAAAGGAACAATGTTTGACAACCACTTTAATTCTGAAACAATTTTAGACTTTGAATAATGTGAAAAGGCACTTTGTTTATTATTTCTATGCAATTTTTACTTTAAGGACAAGATGTTGAATGTGGGCTCCCAGAGACGGTAACTTTTTCTAAATTACCATTTTGTTTATTATTGCTTGGCCAAGCTACTATACCAGTGAAATAGATGGTTTTGAAAAGCCTAGATTATATGTTATTTATGTCTCTGCCACATCCTGTATGCAAGAATTATGTCATTCTATTTTAAGAATGCATATAGGCATCAGGCACACATCGAGAGATTCCCTCCTAATTTTATCGTTCCAGGTTGCTAGGCTCTTTGTGTAGGGTTGGTGCTTTCTTTGTGTTAGGAAGAAACCCGAGGAAGTCCAATTAATACTTCGTGGTTGGGTGGAAAAAATGCCCTAACCTCACTCTTGGCCTTGGCTTGCGGAAGACCATTAGAGTCATGGCGGTTGAGGACAAATATTCTTATGCTATATGATTCATTATGGATATACTTCATTGTAATATTCTTGTACGGCTTGCTAGCCAATCTATAAAATGTATACTTATCATCATGGATGTAATTGATGTATTGATGCAAACTCTTTATTTGTAACATTGAAATAGATGTAAAGTAGCACCCTTTTGGTGTATATAAAAGAAATGCAACACTCTTTAGTTTATGAAATTGTACTTCATTATTGGAAAACTTGCTATTGTGAAATTATGGATATTTTAATTATTAAATGCTTATTTTTCCTAATTTGGAATAAGCATTGCTTTTTGGGTTACTATTTTTAGTATGTGAGATTTTAGCACTTTACAATAAATATCCAAAGTGATTACCAATGAAAATTCCCATTGTAGGAAGAATTCATCCTAGGACGTGTTATCATTTTTTGGTGGGTCGATAAGTTTTTTGAAAGGCCGTTGATATAAGGTTTGATTGACATGTTTGATAATGATCAAGAGTTTGATTTTTACGTTTAAAGATTCTACTTTTGTTGATTGTTGTACTTGTTTTCCTTTTGTGTTACCAAAGGGTGAGTGTGACAATTGATTTATTATGGATGAATGTTTTTTGTGGGTGCAAGTGAAATGGGATGGGTGGTTTTGGACTTTTCTAGAATATTTCAATGTTTTTGATATTTTGAAAAAAATGTTCTGAGGTTGTTTTTGGTCTTTTTGAATTTTTTGGTTTTTGATTATTTGAGGTTGTTTAGGATTTTTCAAGGTTTTCCAATGTTTTGGGTTTTCAATTTTCAAATATTTTGGGATTTTTTTTTTCAAATGTTTTGGGATTTTATGAGTTTTGACCAAAAACCTAACTTGAAAGACTATCCTAGGGGCCTCGTGGGATTATCAAAGATTAGTCTTGCCTACATTATACACATAGAGACCACGTAGTTCGATTGACTTGATTTATTATTGATGAGACATGAATAGTTGATGGATTGTTAGTTTATTATGAAGGACTCCTAACCTAAAGTGTCTTGGGGGCACATCAGTGATGGTCTTGCCTATGTTGAAGCTCAAAGACTCGTAGTTCAAGATGGTATTGTTTTTGGATTTTTGATGTTTTGACATGTTTAGGAATTTTGATGTGTTTTGGATGTTTTTTATTTTGACTTAACAATTTTTTGAATGTTTTTGGATTTTAGCTGTACAAGATTTTGATGTTTTTGGATTTTTAGCTATACAAGATTTTGATGTTTTTGGATTTTGGCTATACAATATTTTGATGTTTTTGGATTATTTTGATAAATTTTTCAAATGTTTTGGGTTTTTTGATGATTTTGCAAGTTTTTTTGGATTTTGATGAGATTTTCAAATGTTTTTGAGATTTTTGAGAGATTTTGAGGTAAACGATACCTAGATCACGATGTCGATGTCACGTTGTGAGATATAAGACATGGATCAAGAGTTATTTGAAAACATGAGTGCAATAACCTGCCCCTGGTGTCTAGCAATGCTTTATAGTTCAATGGAAAAACCAAGATAGGTAATGTATATGCGAAGAGTTTCAATAGAGTTTTATCATGCTAGATATGGGTTATGGGACTTCATGAGATAAAATGGTAAAGATATTGTCAAAAATTTTCCATGAGTAGAGTTGAAGTATATGCCGAATCTTTGTCAAGATCAAGATAAATGGGAATATCTGGATAAATCTGGATTGGATGGATGGAGGGAACATTGGATTTATCATGACAAGGATGAGATGCTTATGTCTGAGAAAGCTCATATAGACAGTTGATTCTACTCATGACATTTTTTTCCAATTTTTCATCATAGTACCTACCCAAAGCACTACCATAGTGGTTTTCACTGGAGGACAATTTTTATTTTTACTATTTTCTTGATTTTTTGATTTTTTTGATTTTTTTGAGAATTTTACCCTCATGTTGAACCACCTAGTGGTACTGATGTTAGGCCAATGTCATAACGTGCCAATGATACCCCGCTTGAAGAAGCTACTTTGCTAAGATATGAGCACTTGAATGCATCTTTTGAGAACTCTGATCTGCCTTGCTGGTACCAGAATTAACCTTGTCTATGTGTGCGCATTACGATGAAGTGTCGTCATAATCCTTATGATGAAGGGTTGTTGCCAACACATGGTCAATGCGAGAATTAGATATCATGAATGGAGTGTACGATGTCATGTATGAAGGGGTATGAGATGGATTGGTAGATGGTTTGGAACCTTTGACTCTCCAAACTTGTGAATATGAGTGATGATGGGTGGGAATGGAGGTTTCATGGATTTAGAACCAACCACTGGATATCCTTCGTTCCTTGCTTGAGAAGCCTGCTTTTATATTTGAGGACACTTATGATGGATATATTTCCATTTTGTAATTTTCCCCATAGTTTCTTTGACTAATGGAGTTTTGGAGAAATGATTTTCTTTGGATTCCATTTGTACTTGACGTGTCCTTTTTGCTTTAATACTTTAGTTTCTTTGATGATCTTCTCCTTGCTTTGATAAGAATCTTTCTTTTACGTTGGTCCCAATTTATGTATGAGATGATGGGTGGATGGCGATTCATGATATGACTAGTTGTAGTGTTGATAGTATTTTCATCATAAGGATCCTATGTGCCCCCTATGTTGATGTTTAATGTAGTCAAGATTGCCCCCAGTGTTGTGAAGGTATTAACAACACCTAACCCTTTGCCTTGATAATGTATCCTCTGATCCATAACCACTGAATATGACTTGTCATGAACATATGATATTGCTATGGGTTCTTGTTGTTCAAGAATATAAATTGTTTGCTCTGATTCTATGACATTGTTATTTTTTGATACTACTTCAAAAGATGTTGGTGTTGATTCAAAAGATGTCGATGATGCACAAACACTGTAAGAATCTAGAATCTCAATTTTTGCTTGCTCTTGTGTAGGAATATCAAGAGTGGGAGACTTTTGTTTTGGATGAAGAACATTTATATGTCCAGCAAAAGAAACATCTCAGGGGTGATATTGGGGACATATTTGGAGTTTAAAATGTTTGGAAGATGTCCCTTAGCTCTTGGTGAAACTCCAGTGATAGGGATTCTTGATATTGACTTGATTCAGAGTAACCTTCGTTATCCTCAAGAGTCTCCTCTTGACACGATCCTTGGGTGGATGATATATCATCGATAAAAGACTCTTCGCAATAGTTTGTGGGTGTGGGTGTAATAAGGGATATTTTTGGCTTGTTTGGAACTTCTTCATCATGCATAATCATGAAGTCATATGTGGGAGAGATATCGTAATCTGATACATACTTGATGCCATTACAGTATGAAATACTGTTAGATACTGTTGATTGGTTTGGATTTTGTTTTAAAATAGTATCTTGATACGTGTCTGATTCCTCATGTTGTGATGAATGAATACCATAAATTTGTCCCACTGTGGTATCATGAGTATGGTTTACATTTTTTGAAGTTGATGCATTTCCTGAATCTCTTACTTTTGTATGATCAGGCATAGGGTTTGTGTAAATTTTCAGATTTTCATTCCTAGAAATGTGATCAAAATAAATGTCTCCTTGTTCAATAAGATCCTCTATTATATGTTTGATTCTAAAACAATTTTGTGTGTTATGACCTTTTTACAAGTGAAATTCACAAAAATGATCGTCTCTATAGCTATAAGGTTTGACTTGTGGCTCTTAATAGTTTGAGAAATCTGGGAGTGCGATAAGATTAGAATATATCAACCTCTTCAACACATCCTCCATAGGTTCCCCTAAGGGAGTGAATTGTCATTTAGGAGCACTATTTGTTCTTTTGGGAAAATGTTGAGTGTTTGTAGCATTGATTGTTGTTTGATTGTTCGGCAGTTGCACATTTGTTTGCTATGTGTTCATGGTTTGGGTATTTTCTTTCCTAGGAGTTGTTAAGACCACCTTTGCATCAACAACACCATCACTAGTAACATTCTTATTCTTGTCCAAAAAGCGGGGTTTGTTGTTAGAACTAGTGGAGGGGCGGTTGTCTTTATACACGTGTGTGTTCCCTTGTGAGATGAGGGCTCTCTCAATGTCAAGGGCCTTAGGGACAAGTTCATCATAAATGGTGATATATTGCATCTTTAAGTGGAAGGATAGATCTGGATCAACATTTGCTATCATAATCCCCACTTGTTGCTCGTCAGGAATGGGCCACTTGTTCTTACTAGCTCTTTGCCTCCATCATTGTAAGAATTTTGTGAAGGATTCTCCTTTGTTCTACTTGAGAGTGTCTAACTCTTCCAAGATTACATCCATGTCAAGATTGAAGGAGAAGTGATCTATGAATTTATCATTGATTTCTTGGAAAGTTTTGATACCTGGAGGCAACTATGAAAACCAATCGATGGTTGGGCATGTCAAACTTCGTGGAAAGAGGTGCATCAAGTAGGAATCATTGTAGGAAACCTCCATACACATGACATTGAATTCTTTGATGTGATCCACAGGATTTCCCCTCCCTTTTTATTTATCAAATTTAGGGACCTCAAAACCAGGAGGGAAAGGTAACATTGCAATGTTTCTATTAAATAGGTAAAGACACAAGTTTTGTTGTGTATGGGGATTCTTTGTTTTTCCCATTTGGATATCCTGCATTTGTTGCGTTAGTTGTAATAGCCCTCGTGTTGTTGTTACTTTATAGATACTCTTTTATGTTGAGTTGTGTACTTGACACTGTGATGGTGATCGTTTCACTAGTTTGACTTGTGTGGATTTACTGTTTAGTGGTTGGATGCACATGATACTACTTATGATGATTTATGATATATTATATGCGGTGTTAGTACTATTTGGATATGTTATTGTTTTAATGTGGTGCTATGTTGTGATGATATGGTTTAATGCTTAACTCTGGTTATGGATTATGGTGTGTATTCTAGTGAGTCTTGGTGAAAGGATGGGTAGCATCACTCACTTATGAGTGCCTTGCTACGCCACGACTAGCTTTCATAGTGTGTCTATACTAGATATTTATATGTACTTGACGTTGTTTTCATGCTGGATGCAGGTACTCGACACCGACTCCACCTGCGTTGTCAGGTCTGAGTGTGTCCCATAAACCCTATGGGTATGAATTTGATAAAAAGGAGTTGATAAGGAAGTGTCCCCATCCCAAGTTTGTCACCCCCATTGTTGTGTCTAACGATGTCATTGTCCACGACCCCGTCTCCATTTTATATGGTTTTGTGTTGTTCATTTATTTTAATCGGTGTTTATGTGTCGTTTAATTAATGTTTATGTTTGATATTTCTTTGGTAGCTTATTAATGTTATTTAATTAAAATAATTAAATAGTTAGACGAATGTGTTAAATTAATTGTTATATTTAAATTCTTTAAGTTTTAAAAGTTGCTAAATTAAATGTTGCTTATTTAAGTAAAGGATAAATAAATTAAATAAATAATATTGTTTAAAATTATGAATTGTCATTTTGTAAAATGAAATAATATAATTTAATGAGTTGCTTGATAATTATCAAGTTGTGGATAAATATTAAATAAAGAATTTTTAATTAATTTAGGTGTGATAATTATGAGCTTTAAATCAAATAAAAATAAAAGCAGAAGATTTCATTCCAAATGGAGAAAAATCCGAGAAAGAAGAAAAAGGATGAATGCATGTTTAGTTCTTTTCGAAAATTAGAATAGCAATGGAAACTTGCTTCTTGCATGGATTTTTGAAAAAGAAAAGAGTTTCTTTTTAATTAATTGAAAAAGAGGAGAAGTTTTCTTAGCTTGTAATTTTTGGGGTGAAGAAACTTGTCTGCAAAGAATTATTCTAGCTTTCTTGTCTTTCTCTATAAGAAAATATATACAGAATTGAGTTTCAAGGAAAAATTGGAGAAAGTTGTTGAGGAAAGGAGGAGAATTCGTGAAGGGTTGTTTCCAAAGAGCAAGGAGGAGTCTTCCGCGCACATCACTCTGTTTGCAGAGCGTAGGACTCTAGGTTCATTGATAACTATCCATTTTAAATGTTGTTCAGAATTGAGGAGAAGTTTTCTTAGCTTGTAATTTTTGGGGTGAAGAAACTTGTCTGCAAAGAATTATTCTAGCTTTCTTGTCTTTCTCTGTAAGAAAATATATACAGAATTGAGTTTCAAGGAAAAATTGGAGAAAGTTGTTGAGGAAAGGAGGAGAACTCGTGAAGGGTTGTTTCCAAAGAGCAAGGAGGAGTCTTCCGCGCACATCACTCTGTTTGCAGAGCGTAGGACTCCAGGTTCATTGATAACTATCCATTTTAAATGTTGTTCAAAATTGAGTGTTTAGATCAATATTTGTTTTGGTGTTCGTAGTTTAAATGAGTTGTATTTTCGTGGAAAAGTATGTTGTTCGAAAACTGAGAGTTTGTGAAAATATTCTTGAAAATTTTTATCATTGTTGCTTGGCTGAATGCAAACCTTCATTTCAAATAATTGGAAGGAAATTTGTGTTTTCTATTCTTATTTTTAATTTGAGTTAGGTGTGAAAAGGATTGTTTGATTTAGTTTTATCCTTCACCCATAAATTTCTTTCTAGCATAATGATTTGCTGATTGAAGGAAATTTGTTTCTCTCAATCTATTTTTTTGATTATACATTTTTGCTCGGGAGGAATTTGTGAATCCTTATGGAGAAAATTTGCATTTCTTTGAAGAAATTTGTTTATTTATGAGAAAACTGGATCCTTTTTACAAAAATGTATTTATCCATAAATTATATTCTATTTTAAAATATATATATATATATATTTGTCTGTTGTTCTGAAGAAATTAGAATTTTTTTTTAAATATATATATATATATATCATACTTTGTTATTAAAAAGAAGTGGCATACGGGTCTGTGTATGTTTTTTTTTTTTGAGAGTACACGGATTGGGGAAAGGTTAGCTTTCTTGCCGCACCCCAGTTTTCCCCGTATTCCCCATGCCAAAGCTATGGAGGGGGCTACGTGACAGCCGTCCCTTGGTTGCACATAGCGGCCAAGAGACTGTTGCACAACAGTTCCTTGGTTGTTGCGCGTAGCCTCCCTAATCTATATTTTGTTTAATTTAAATTTTTTTAATTGTTTTTTTTTTAATTATTAATTTTTATTTTTATTAATATATATAATATATATATGTATATATATATATTTATATTTATATTTATATTTATATTTATATTTATAAGTTATTTTTTAATTTATAATGCAGATTTAAATTTAAATATTATATATATATATATATATATATATATATATATATATATATATATATATATATATATATATATATATATATATATATATATATGTATATATATATATATGTATATATACTTGATGCAAATACGAAAATCATATGGTGTTTATTTGTAATGTTTGATTGTACATTGTAATAGGTTGATTTTAAAAGCATGTGTAATTAATAAATTACATTAAAATATTTTTATTAATATATATATATATATATATTGGGTAAATTTGATGTTTATATTTCATGGATGGAGTCATGCATTTGTAGTTGCAATAAGTTTACCTTTAAAAAAAAGAGTTAGATTGTTGTTTTTGGATATTTTAAAAATGTGATTGTTGAGTTAAAAGGAACTTCTTGTTTATAACTATATCTTGAGGTTGTGCAGTTGCATTTGTTCTTTAATTTCCCCTTGGGTCATTTGCTATTTGCTTGAGTTGGTATATGGACATGTGGGAACCCTCAAGGTCATTTTATCCTCTGTAGGAGTTTTTGGTTACTTGGCATTTTAGGCTTCCAGAGGCAAGATAAGCTTGTTGTCTTTTGATTTGTCATTTGATTTGGTACTTGACAATACTTTGATTGTAATTGTGATTCTAAGTTTATGTTTGGGTTGTACCTATTTCATGTGTATCTATGTATATGGATGTTAGCGAGATGATTGTTCCTCGCATGTGTTTCACTTTTGAGATTCAGTTCTTCTTTATGTTGGTACAACCCTTGGAGCTTTGGTTTTGTGGTTTGGGTTTCTAGGGAGAGTGGCTCTTTGTGGGAATTGGCGCACAAAGGGGCGGCCTGGATAACCCACGCTAGAGTTAGTGTAATAAGTGATAACTTAATTAAATGAATTAAGGGGATTGGGTAGAAATAATATTAACAAGATAAGTAAGGATGCCTCGTCCACCCGTTAGGGCTTTCGCAGACTAAGGGTGGGCTGAGAAGGCCGTGGTTGGCAAGGTCATTACCTCGTCTCCATGAGAGGTTAATGGTTCCACACGAGTCACCCTATGGGGCCGACGCCTAGAGAGGCAGCCAGGATCATCATAGATGGGGGCTGGCCCCTAGTGAAAGGCAGCTAGGATAACCCATGTTAGGACCGTGCGATGACACTCTCTCCTAGCATTCCCTTGATTTGTTATCTTTACGAGTCTCTGGAAGTGGTTTGTTGATGCTGTGATTTCCCTTGTATTTTTCATGTCACTTTTGTTTGGAGTTGAGTCTTGTTGTTTTTTGTTTGGATGAGCTTGGTTGAGGATCCTTCCTTATTTACTCCTAGCATGAGGGTGGTTGGGTGGAACGTGCTACACACCCCGTTGGTTCCCCCTCTCAGCAGTCGTGTAGTACAGTGCAGTGCTTTTCAGATGCAGCTTGATCCAGAGTTCACTTTGTGGCTAGATGTATACATTGTATTTCAGTCATACTTTTGTATTGATGTTTTACTCCCACATGTGTTGGGAAATGTCATGATGTAAACCCATGTAATTATTCAATGTGATGTACTGGAAGCATATGTAATGTATATTTGTACTTTGTATTTCCTTTTGATCAGAGATAGTGGTTATCGCCATTCGAAACATGTATATGTGGAAATATGTTTATTGTGTTTCCATGATTATAATATATATGTGTATGGTTATTATATTGAGCTATTCTAGTTCATATTGTTTAGTCACTTGTGAATGTTTTAAAATTAGAATTTATGATGGTGGAATGGTTTATGTTAATCCAATTCACAATTTCATTAGTTAATGGGTTACCTCGTGTACCCCAAAGGACTTAGGCAGTTAACTTGTACTCATTTAGTTGTGTTAAATGCATTGGAATCTTAACATACATATCTGATATGTTAAAAAAAATTGTGCGTTAATAGTTGTCCTTTGGGGTTTGCACGACGGGGCGTTACATTAGCACCTTGAGTTGCAATGCCATATCGTCTTGTACGTTTGGTGGAGGAGCATAAGGGGTGTATTGTGGGGTGGAGGATGAGTTATACATGGGATTTTGATATGATGGTATGTTGTATGGTGTGTAGGGTGGTGTTGGATATTGCGGAGATGATGGTAGTGGAGGTGTATATGCTCCTAACATATTGGGATTGATAATATTTTGTTGAGGGTTATAGTACAACCCTTGTTTTTGTTGTTGTCGTTGTTTTTGTTGTGTATTATTGAGTGAGCAATGCTTGTTGTTGGGCCACTAGGGCTGCGTGTTGTGCTTGTTGTTGTTGTTGTTGTGCGACTAAGGAAACTTCTTGTTGTTGTGCGACTAAGGCTTGTTGTTTCACTTGTTGTTGTTGTGCGACGAAGGCTACTTGTTGGGCTAATTTTTGTGCTAACTATTGTTGTTGTTGTGTGACTAAGGCTGCTTGTTGGGCTTACTATTGTTGTTGTGCAACTAAGGTTGCTTGTTGGGCTTGTTGTTGTTGTTGGGCCACTAGGGCTACTTGTTGTGCTTGTTGTTGTTGTTGGGTTACTAAGGCATGTCGATAGGCCTATTGTGCTTATGCAAAGCTAGAGCATGTGCTTGCAATGTAGGATCATTTTGTTGTTGGGACATGTGAGATGTATTTTGGGTGTTCATGGGTTGTTGATTGATTTGAGATGGGTTCGGATTGTTTTGTGCTATCATTCCTTGTTAAATTATCGATTGGGAGGGAGGAATGTAGATTTGGGACCCCATTTGATTTTGCATGATTTGGGGGACCAATAGTATAGATGATGATGGTGCCATTTGGTACAGGGATAACTGTAAGAAACCCCCTCCTCGATGATGGTGTAAAATCCTGGCGAATCTTGTATACTTCCTAATAAAAATATTAATTTTAGTGGCGAATTTTTTCGTTTTTCGGGAAAAAAATCTCAATTGGCGAATCTTTTCTAATCGCTTGAAGTATGTGGAAAATACTGGAAAATTGCAACGTTTTTTAAACCAATAAAATATTTTCATTGGCGATTAAAACCTATTTTCAAACCAATAAAATATTTTCATTGGCGAATTAAACCTATTTTCAAAACAGAGAAAAAAAATTGTTGGCGATTAAAAATAATTTCCAAACCAAAAAAATATTTTCATTGGAAAATTAAACCTATTTTCAAATGAATAAGAGAAAAAATTGGCGAATTAGCATAATCTCAAACTAATACAAAAAATTCAGTGGTGAAATGTCAATGCAAATCAATATAACCACGACCGTTCAATGAATTTTCGATGGACGGTTGTAGTTACATTCTGGAAGTAAATCTCTGAAGCACTAGATTTGCGAATTGAAACCTCCGGATTAACACTAGAACCATTAGATGCGGACACATGGTGAGATCAAGGCTCATCGCTCATCGCAGTAATGAACCTGATGGATTGAAGGATTTTAGCGATGAGCGATATAAGAACTTAAGTGGCAAAAATATGCACGTGCATAAAGTTTGTTTTAAAAGAGGGACCGCCTAGGAAGAATGTAGGACTAGGGCTTAAAAACTTAAGAACGTTTTACACAAAGGATGTAAATTCCAAACAAGGCTAAATTATCAACCTTATAAAATAATTGAATCCCCAAACCAAAGTAATGAAGGAAATATGTGCGAAGGATATTCCATATTTGTAGCCAGATGTCATCGCAAATCAATATAACCACGACCATTTGATGAATTTTCGATGTACAGCTATAGTTGCATTCCAAAAGTAAATCTCTAAAGCACTAGACTTGCAAATTGAAACCTCTGGAATAACACTAGAACTATTAGATTTTTAGAAATGAATGGTTGAGATTTTATTACTTATTAAATCACTTAAAGTCATGACAACCAAAATAATATTAAGGAACGATCAGAACCATCGAAGGAACTATACCAAGGTGTGATATATTAAAGAAATATTAAGGAACTAGTGTTAAAGCATGAGCTACTAAAGGAGCCTTTTAACTTTTAAGAACATGTATTTTTTTTATAGTTAAATAGCTGCTAAATGGGGCAGCACCCTGTATTAATCAAAAAGATTTTTTACATTCCTTCATTTCCACAAAACATTAAAGACCCAAGTATTGAATGAACTAACATTGGACACTTGTATGGACTACAAACCATCACAAACCAAAATGACCTTCCACAGACACCAGATTATGCATTGTTGCAGCCAGCCTCGTTGGTCTTCTTGGCTTTGATTGCATTCAGAATCAATGGACAATCACCACTGCAGGCACTATAGGCAAGATGGTTTGCTCATTCCTCCCAACTCCTAGTGTCATTCACTACCCATTCTTCACTATTACCCAGCTCCTAATCCTCCTTGTCTGAAGACCATCTTTCCCCATTGAGAGCTTTTTCCACCGCAAAAGGCTTCACCCAACGCTTTGGTCGGTCTTTGAAAATGTCAGCCGCACGTAGAAGAAAGTAGATACATTGGTCAATCTCCCCCCACTGGTTTTTGAGAGTTGCATGGTCCAGTGAGTGCACTAGGGGAAAATTTGGTACTAACCATTCATTCCCACGAGCCTTGTAGTAGTGCAATGGTAGAGGGGTCATTAAATTTTTTCGATGTTGTCCAATGCCGCATCGATATTTTCCAACAGAGAGTGTGGAAAAATCATTTGGCATAGCTTCTTCCCCTGAGCTTTCGAGACACCCATGTACACGAGCATTGCTAGAAACATGGCGGATATTTTTGAATTCCCCCTGAGTTTGTGGGTAGCCAGCAAAAATTCTAGGCCCAAAACACCCTTCACCGCCTGGAGCACCAGTGGGTGCTTGGACATGATTATCCCTTTCAATCGTTTCTCAGTGATTTCACCACGAAAAGAATTTTGTTGCTTCATGGTATTCAGAAACAGGGGAGTCTCTATTGCCCCTTAGTGTTTGTCAAGAGCGCTAAGCCAATTTGAGAAAAATGAGCACAACAACCCTTATTTGTAGCAAAATCTCTCGCAGCCTTATGGAGAGTCGAGACCGTACCAAGAAATGAAAACCAATGTCAAACGTGTCATGCATTCTTTATGCACAAATATTTTTGTGATCTTGTCGGCTGCCAGTTGCCACACATTCCCCCAAATTCCCAATCGAATTAACCTGGAAATTATTGATTGATGCAGCCATCTTTTCATCTGTCGTGGACATACCTTTTAAGCACTTTTTTTAAAGGTAAGCAAGACATCTTAATCTAGGTTGTCCATCTGGTCCAAGGGTTATGCACAGGCGAATGGTCTTAAGGAAAAGAGCACACATATGTGAAGTGCCATATTTCATCTGGGCCGCTCCCTGCCTCCTCGTTGTTGAAAGTTGCACACGGGTTAAATCCAACGAGGAAGCTGGGAGGTCAAAATGTGGATTTTCTCGTGGGTAACTTGGAATAATATTGTCACAATTTCTTCGAAATAATATTGTCACATCAATGATTAAGGATTCAAGTGTTGAAATAAATGCTAAATGGGGTAGCACCCTATATTAATGCCATATGAACATCCAGAGCGATTGATTGGATAGCTTTATATTGAAAACTACATGATGTACTATAGAATCATAGATGATGATGTTAATAATCTAGTGATCTAGTGAAACAAGATTTGTAATGATTTCATATCGTTTGAGTGGCAATGGCGATTTTGACAATTGACAGCTTGTCGGCTTGAGGTACAATTTGCATGTAGCCAGGCTACCAAAGTCTAGACGTCAATCAAATTAAACATTTAAATTATAAATGTAAGGCTTAAGTTACACTAATTGATTAAGTTGGTTTTTTGGTTTGCACGAATCATGATTATGATTATACCCAACCTCACACGTGACACATGTGAGGTGTACATAGGGATCGCGCTGGTAGTGGCACTATTGTCCCATAAATAAGGATAGTGAGCACAACTAAAATCATTCGTTGAAGGCTAAAGGATTTACTATTGAGTGCAATGTTTTGAATTGTCATAAGGGTTTTCATTTTGTAGGGTTACTAAGGATTCAGGAAGAAGATGATGTGGTATTATTGGGGATACTCTAAATTCTCCTACCTCCAGTTATGTAGTTACAAAGTAAAAGACCAATTTCCTTCAAGTTTAGAATGGGTTGAATTGGAAAGAAGTTGATCTGGTTCACCTGACTTCTGAAGTGGGTTTTAAACCAGGATGAGGAGCTATGATGGAGATAAGTGTTATTCTAGTGCATGGAGGATGCATGTAAAAGATGGGAGCAATCTTACTACCCCTCGTATTCTGCATGACTTTGGTTCTCAAAGGGGATAAGTATATTTTGTATCTTCACAACTCCCCTTTCCCCAGCATGGTTGGCCAGGCAAGCCCCATGCATTTCTTTTGAGTGCCCATGGCCTACCAGGCAAGTCCCATGCATTTATTTTTAGAGCGCATGGTTGACTCAGCAAGTCCCATGCATTTATTTTCAGAGAGACATTTGTATTACGTTGTCACTAGTGGTCTAGCAGAAGCTTGGAGCTTACATTTGTATTTGTACTATGTAAAGTAACATATGTTTTTTATACCAAACAGGAGCTTGGCACTTGCATGCTCCACTCATCTTTAAAAAGATATGTAATAATGTGACATTGTAATTTAGTTGTAATAAAATAAATGGTTGTGTTATTCTTCATTATTCATTTACAGTAAAGAATTATTTTTTGAGTTTAGTGTCTATGAATCTATTCAAATCATTTTTTTCCTTTAAGAAATTAAGTATTATCTATTTATGAAATAATCACATGCAAATTTAAAACTGTTACCCTATAATTTTGACTTGGAATTGTGATATCTCAAGGTGCCCAATCTATTAGCATTCCATAATGAAATGCACAAAGTGCTAGGATTGAGAACTTAAGCCTTCAGAATCACCCTATAACCGTTAGATTTACAAAGATCAACGGTTTAGAATTTGTTGTCAATGCGAGACTAAATGGTTTGTTTTAAATGTTGTTAGCGATGTACTAATTATGTAGTCCTGAATCAACACGTAGATGTTTCATTCACTTTAGTGTTCGAAAAAAAAAGCACGTTTTACTGCTAAAGTGATTTTATTTTTAAGTGAGAGGGTCAGCACACGGGGAGATTTTAGTCTTCAGTTTTCTCATTGTAGTGCACCATCCTATTCTGGGTTCCACAGTTCCACTTCCAACAAAATCATTTCAGTAACCCAGTTTCCATGACTAACAACATTAATCTTTTCAAGAATCAAAATCTAGGTAAGTGAAAGAATTCCTATGGCTATGTTTCATCGTTTGATGTTTCTTAAAATCTTATTTTGTAAAACTTTGAAGTTTTGGTTTAGGTTTAAGAGACTTAAGAATAAAGAAAAATAAAGGAGGACTAATAGGGAATTCATAATTTCACATTGTATAAGCATGTCTACCACCAGTACCACTAGAGCAATGTCAGATAAAAAAATACATTATGCAAAATCTCTTAAAACCCCAGGTTTCACTAATGAATACCATGATATTTATGATCCTGAAACCTATTGTAGGCGTACCTCAGAACTTAGATTTTCATCTAAGAATAAGGTTGCAAAGCAAATGCAAGTTAATAGTATTAGTGCACCGTGGGTAATTGGATTAGGGTGCATGATGTTACATGGGGTTTTCCCTTACCTAGAATTTGTCATGGTTTGTACCCAAAATTATGATGATAACAAAATACCAATTGTTAATAAGGATAACAAAGAAGAATTATTATCCATTAATGCAGAAGAACTTGGAAAAGTGTTGGGGTTTACAACCGAAGAATTTGGAAATGTCCACATTGACCTAGAAAAGCTTGCTAATGATTAAGAAGTAGTGGATGAAATGGAGAAAAAATATTTCTTAAATAAAATAGTTTAGGATAGAAACAAATTGAAAGGTGATCATAAGCCTCCTTATGATTTGGATATTTTTAAACAATGGGTTCAGGATACTATTTCCATGCTAGCATTTTTCCTCAGAATGGATAGCAATTTGGAAGTGGGTGCAAGCCTTCTTGAAATGGTATATAATATCCATCATGGTGTTCCACATGTCAAATATAATTTTATTGAGCACATTGTAGAATCCATGCATAAACAATTTTTAATGATTAAAGGAGGTTCCACCAAGACATTTAGGTTCACAACCTACTATTTTTTCTATTCAAATTTAGAGGAATGTTTCAGACCAACAAGCTTTAGATTCAACCCTATAGTAATGCTGAGGAAAAGAAAAAGGATCTAGTATATGATTGGACCACTGAGATAAGGATGCATGATTCTCAAAGGAACTACAGTCATTTTGTGACTAAGTTTTTGCTCCATTGCATCAAGAAATTACAAATACTCCAATGCCTAGATTGCCTATGTCAAGTAGAAATTGCATTCAACTAGGAAAAGAAATACAATTGGTTGATTGGTACTTAATGGAAGAATATACTATGCTAAGATTTTATGGATCGGGAGTGTAGCCATACAAACTTCCAATACATGTGACAAAGGGTTTTTGCATTGGAATATGCAAGGAAAATGCAGAGTACTGATGAACTACACTTTATCGGTCAGCAAAAGAAGACCTTATCTCCTTCTTTACCTTTTTCATGTGGAGGGTTCACATTCGAGAAAAAAGCATTTAGTGTGGCACATAATCTTTTGAATTTTTTTAATTTTGATCCTATCTGTCACTAGCAGTATGATCCATGTGACACCATTAAAGAAATGATTGTGTCCAATAGGAATGTTGCAAGTAGAATTCAACATCAAAGTAAACCCTTGGTTGAAAACTTGAGAAACAAGGATTCTTGGGATGAGGTCAAAATTACAATGGAGAAAAGTGCTACTAAGAATGGTATTTATTTTAAACAATTGTTAGCAGAAATTATGGCATTGCATTGAAAGACAATTAGCAGATACAACAATTTTTATGGAAAAAGTGATAAACCATCTAGTAGAGTAAAACATGCCAAATTCTCTAGATAAGGAAGTTATAGCTAAAAATTGGTCACGATAAAAAATTACTACCTTTTGGTTTATGAGGAAGGAGCTAGGTGATCCAAGAGCTCTTGCAGAGTATGGAGATAACGAAGAAGATCATGAGTTTAGCAAATTGTGGAATATAGAGCATCCCGATGAATATGAGGATAAAGAAACTGATGATGAATGTGATGATGATAGGGAAGAACAAAGCCATGTCAATTTCAAACTTGGTTTAAGTGAGGCCACAAAAGAAGCAAATAATTTAGGAGTAGCCATTTGAAAAAATGGGTTATGAAGGTGGACCTTTAGGGTCCCAAAGACAAGGCCCTTGGACGATAACAAATGTAGAGCATAGAAAACTAGTTGTTAAATCTAGCCTTGGTCTTGGAGGTGAAAAAGTAGACCAAGGGCATACAAGTCAATTTGTTAGAGCTTCAAATCCTCATCCTCATGGTCAGATACAATCACAACTAGGACATTCCCATGGTGGAGAGATTAGTGCAATTGGCACTACCTCTGGTGGTGATGGTATGGGTAGTAGTACTAGTAGTGGTCAACTTGTGCAACAACAACAAATTACACACAAGTGGAAAACAATACAAGAAACCACAAAAACACCAGGTGACCAAGGCATACATAAGACGCAAAGGATTTTGACAGGTCCAAGTCACACTGCCAGTGGATCCACCACAAAGGAGTTATTTCCAAGCACTCCCCCACTGCCAGTTAGTGTGGTTGCAACATCATTAAAAATTGGAAGTACTCCTATTCCTTCGCCATTCAAGCATTCCATTGTTCCTGCATCCCTAGGTTTTGATTACATTGAAGAGTTTAAAATGAAACCAGACTTGAATAAAAAAGAAAAGAAGCAATTGATGGAGAGTGCGTCTGTTGTAACTTCAGAGCCTACAACAACCATGGTATTACCCACATTTGACACAAATAAAGAAATCATGGAGTACATAATTCTTGTTCCCACAATTCAAAACAAACCAGCAAATCAGAAGGCTCAATCTGAATTCCAGGTGAACAATATTCAATTGGATTTTTCTGGACTCAAAAATACTGACAAAATTAATGTGTCAAAGAAGAACAATGAATTGGTGTACACATCATTGCTAAAGCAAGATAGAGAGAAAAAAGGGTTGTAGACTCAAATAGAAAAGTTACAGGCAGACCTAGAAAATGAGAAAGCAACGAGGAAAGCAATAGATAACAAGAGAAATGAATTATAAAAGAGAATAAAAAAATCTGCCTCTACATTGACAAGCAAAGAGGATAAACAAAATGAGAGAGAAGTGAATGAATTGAAGCAAAGGCTATATGAGACCAACAAGAAATATGATGAGGAAAAATCCACTTCAGAAAATTAAGACTAAGCATTGTAGATGGAAATGCACAGTGGGAACAAAAATTGGAGAAAGAGAGAAAAAGAAAAGAAAGATTGGAGGCAGAGCTAATGGAAGCAAAAACTGAAATTAAGTCTTGCCAAAATAAGTTATCTGCATTTTGTAGAGAAACAATGAGGCATATGAAACAAAAGATTTGGGATGAAATAATGCAACGGATTGATCATTTGTGTGACATGTTTCAATTGATTGATGCTATCATACAACATTATAAGAAGCTCAACAAATATTTAGTTGACAACAAAAATGTGTTGGGATTAGAGAAATTTGCAAATCAAGTTCAACAAACAGTCTACAAAGCCAGTGACAATGTTTTGAAATCAAAAGGGATTACTAATCGGCTTGCTACATCAACGGCGTTGTCATCTATCATTGAAAAGTGTTTGAGAATGTGTGAAAGAAAGGAATATTTGCATTTGGCTGCATACAAGATGAAGAAGGTGGATGAAAAGGTAAAGAACTTCACAGAGCTTGGTTTTCCAGAGGCTTTTGACACAAATGAGCGATTCATTAGAAATAATGATTTCAAAAAGAAGATGGAGGGTGAAAGGAAGATTGATTTGGACCAGTTTCCTCAGAACCCAGATGTGGTGAACTATTTGGATTCCATCAAACCATTGCTAACCTTGAATACAAAATTGACTGAAGAATCCAAGACAGGTTCCAATTTAAACCATGAATTGTTAACAAATCCTCAAGTCAAACAACATCAGTTAGAATAAATGACAATTCCACCACCAAACAGTGGAAGTTACTAGAAAAGGTGATATAGTGATTTTATTTTTGATAATATGAGTTTCCAAGTTCTAACTCAGCTCTATGTAGAGTTGTCTTTGAGCAAGATTTTTCATTTCCAATGCCTCTATGTATTCCTTCATGTGAAAATCAATAAAAAAGCTCAAATTCACACTTCAATAATATGTTGATGTTCAATTATCTGTATTATTTATTTTATCATTTGAAGAAAAAGTATGGTAGTGGTTTCAACTACTAGATACACATTAAATGATTGTTGATGTTCATTGTTGTATATGCTACTAATACTATTGTTAATATGTTATTAAGCATTGAGTTGAGTGATGATTCACTGAGTACATGTTCAATACTCAAACTCCATGACTACTTATCAGATCCACTAAACATTTATATGAATTCATGCTTTAATCAAGGTACTTTAACTGGTTCATTAAACAAGAGCCAAAATTAAAACATACATCAATGCATAATGACAAAGAAGATTAATGAAATATCATTGATCAAATTTCATTAATAATTCATGTAAAATGTTATAGCTAGAGAGATGATAGACTCAAAATAAGGGAGAAAAACAAGCTTCAGGCTAAGATGTACACATGTCACATTTTCATTTGACAGATTATACTGGTCATTTCCTTAAGAAATGGTTACAACAAACCAAAAGATATTCTCATGAGCAATCATCCACTCCTTGGTTACAACATGACTTGAACTAGTTGGTCCTTGAGACCTTCACCTTAATATTTCCACTTGTTGTTTCCATAATGCTAGCTCTATTTCAAGTTCAACAACCTTTTGCTAACTCTTATTATATTCATCAATAAGCTCATTATACTCACTTCTGTGCATGTCTCTATCTTTAGTAAGGCTCTCAATTGTTGCTTTTGTAAGCTTAGCAACGTTTATGGTCATGTCAGCTGCTTCTAATGCTGGAGTATCAAAAACTCTTTTTATAATTAGTTTGGTAGAGCTCTACCTAATTTTTTTGAAAATTGTCAGTTGATTTCACCTTGTCATGATTATGAGCTTTTGTGTCCATGGGTAGGGTTTAGGGTTTAGAATGAAAACCCTCTTTTCAAAATCTTGCAATCATAAACCCCAAAGGTTCTATTTTGTGTTGACCTGTCATACCTGGTTACCGGTCTTTTAAGTTGTAACTTGGGCCATTGAGGTCATCGTATTACTAGCCCTTTTATTTAGGTATTCTGATCATCGTGCTCTTGTTTACCGTTTAATATTGCCTAAGTCAGACTGAAATATTTTATGACAAAATCCTTAAATCTTAAGTATTTAATACTGAGGGTTGAGTCTTGTTATACTAGCAATGTCCACATTTTAAAAATAACTTTATTTGCATGTGCAAAATATACAATCGTCTGATAGCAAGATCTAATCCTAGTCGTTCCCTGCTAGCCCTGTGCGATTAAAATAAGGCTTTAATAAAAACCTGAAGGTCAGTGGGCTATCGACGCGTGTACCACCATACGTGTGGGTCCCGGTCTTCAATGTGGAACCCAACATTCTAAATCTTTCAGATCAATCAAAGATCTGGATTCTTGCTATGCCTGTAAGAGGCATACATCCCCAGTTGGAGCCACTCGTGGAACCCTAAATTTTCATCATTCCACTATTTCTACTTTCAATCCTGTGAAATCTTCTTCCTTAGTGTCATTAGGGTTTAGGGTTTTGTTCCTTTACTCATTTGTACCCTTAATCCATTTGTTGGCTTGTATTCATTCATTGACTGGTTGCACTAGGTCACTTTTTAAATTGGGTAGCATTTATGGCCCCTGTTGTCATCTTTGACCAACCCCATCATTCAGGTCACATGTTCTGCCTAGGAAGACCCTCTCTTTATGAATAACTTATTCGCATGTGCGTTATCACACCTTTTAAATAGGCTGCTTACGGTCCATTACTCATCGTGAGTTTTGTTTGAAATGCCCGTGTTCATCATGCGATGAGTGATATACTTCCCTTCATAGCATCGTTTAAGTTCATCACTATTGGTTCATCGCCCATCGCAAGTTGTGTTTTCCCCGCCGCAAGGTAACATGTGACAAGCGATACATGGCTTTTTGGAA